>MU190740.1:0-31186 GCA_016904865.1 Pissodes strobi | reverse complement strand
CCGAACAGACTCATATTATTAGAAAGAATATAAATGCCGGCCGTGGCCGAAACGAGGATTTGCATCGTAACTCGGCAATAAATCATGCCTGAAGTGGCTTTCTTTCGATGATCATTCGTAATTCGATTTTAAATATTTATGAAAGTTTGTTGTATCGTTTTCATCTTGGCCGGTTACGGAATTGGGTTAATATTTTTTTCGCTCTCAGTGTCTTCGTATGGCTTTTGATGATAAATCGTTGCTTGTGAAATTAACACGATTCTCGCTTAGGCGCCATAATGTAAGAAAAAGGGTTTAAAATTTTGTTTGAAAGGACCGCACGTTACAACCTCTAAATCGAATGGTGATGGGTGACCCGAATTCACTGTAACCGCCTCGTAGGTAATTTTGTTGTTAATTTAAAAAAATGAGGTACTAAGGTAGGTAAGCGCAGAATTGTATTATTTTGAAGATCTCGGTGGTCACGTCCGGTTTAATCGGAAATGCCCTCAACTTTTTTCCTTTAAATACCATTCTTCATTTTATGAGCATGTTCATATGCTCTTTTCAATGCTGGGTTTCAAGTTGACATGTGCTTTATAGATTGAGCCAATTTTCAAGATACAAAATCAAGATTTAATTATTTAATATCGTTACGCATATTTCCTAGTTTATAAGGATTAAAAACAACACACAACTAATACCTACCTGATATATGAAATAAAATGAACTTTTGTATATTCTGAGCAAATATCTAAGAAACACTATCTACGTTACTGAATTCCATGAAACAAGTGTGTACGTAATGGTTATCTTACTAATCAGTTATCACTAAAAGAATCCGAAACTTTTCAATTTTACCCTGCATCTTATAAATCGAGATCGCTAAGTAAAACCAAAGACAATTATACTACGAATAATTGTCTTTGGTAAAACTTCAACATGGCGCCATCTTTCGTTTCTCAAAAAAGTAGCGAATCGTCTCTATCTCAACTATAGTAACGGAAATGGCGTACACAATCAATCATCCTATACAGAGTGTCTCATTTCGGTGTCATCATTTCTTTGATACCTCGTTAACAGTTAGGCCCATGCATAGAAACAAATTTCAACTATAGTCAGTTGTCGAAGATACGCATTTAAAAAGCATTTTTACCCATACAGGGTGTTTCATAAGAGTAGGGCTACAATTTTATGTTTTGTTAATTAATGCACTCGCATATTTTTATACTCTTTTGATTGGTTGCGGCGATGTTGCCATGGTGTAATTTATTTCTCCGAATATTTCACATTAATTGCCTTATTTATTTAAATTTCGAAGCTCTTGTGTATCAGGAACCGAGAAATACAATTGAATATTACGCTCTTATGACGTATGTTTTATCGACAATTAAAGTCTCTACTAAAGGACCTCATAACATCCTTAAAATGTTTAAAATCCTTTGGGGCGTTGCCAGATTGTGTTTTAATTACCTACCTCTTTAAATATTTTGCACTGGAAAATCAAAGAAAATTTCTGAATATCAGATAGTTGGCTAACCACCACCACCTCATCGAATTAAATGAAAATTTTAAATATCGAAGATACGCATTTAAAACACATTTTTAACTATACAGAGTGTTTTACAAAAGTAGGGCAACAATTGTATTTCCTGTTAATTAATACACTGCATTTTTTTATCAATTAATATCTATTCAATTTGCGATTACGGTCTTTATTAGTTGCGGCGACGTTGCCAATGTGTAATTTATTTCTCCAAATATGTATTTCACATTTATTTAGATTTCGAAGCCTTTTTTTATTAGGGTTCTAGAAATTCCACTGAATATGGCTAACCACTCCCTAACTCAAAAAATAGACGAAGTCGATTTTTCATGAAACATACAGAATATGTTACTTGAAAAAAAACGAGAAAATTTCGTCTAAACTTGAATTAAGAGTACCCTAATACACATTTACAGTAAAAATTCCTTGAATGGTAAGTATATTGTTAAAATCTATGACAAATTTAGGGATAGTTGTCACGGGCCGTTTTGTCCGGCGTATATCGATGCGTAAATCACCCTTCACATGGTCCCGAACGGATTCGTAGGTGATGCGGCTCCTTAGCAGACTGTTTTGGGATTGGCTGATGGGATTGAGCGTCGTACGCATTTATTTTAATTGTCTATGAACAATTGGGAATTCCATTAATTGAAGTGGCTTAAGGACAATGCGCTTTTGGCTACTCTGGGTAGTTTTTTTTTGGTGGATGCCTATACATCAAAATCCCAGATTTTCATCGTTTACTTCCCTTAGATGAATTATTAACAGGAACATGTGATTAGTCGTGACGGGTATACATTGGTTGAGCGAGCTTTTTCCGAGGTGGGAATCTTCGTGCGGCTTGCTGCTCTTCGGTTTTCGGTCGCTTGGGTCACTCTTTTACACCTTGGTCTGAGCACAATTCGTACAGAATTTTACATACTTTGAAACATCTGCCTTCATTTTGGGCCAGTAATAGTCTTGGCGAATTTTCCCGTAAGTCTTGAAAACACCTACAGGTCCAGCTGCTGGAATGTTGTGACAACGCTGGAAAATCTCTTTCCTCTTATCTTTTGGAACTACTATTTTCCAATTATCAGAAGGGGAAGACAACTCAGGGAGAGGGGGTTTCACAAACTTATAGAGAATAGAGTTGTTTACACGCCAAACAGGGAACTTTACAGGACATTTCTCAATCCTCTGCATCATACTCAGATACCATTTGTCTTTAGTGTTTGTGGGATCGAATGTGGGTGGATCCAGGGCATTAACAGAATCGACAGAAACAGGGACTGATCTGGAAAGAAAATCCGGGACGATATGGTCTTTACCCTTTCGATGGATAAGATATTGTAGGCGCCGCTGCCAACGCGCTAAGCGACCTTGAGGATCCTTTAACCTATGGAGCCATAACAGCGAGGCCTGGTCAGTAATGATCTTAAAGTGAACGTGATGTAGGTAATGCCTCAATTTGTCGACGCTCCAAATCACGGCGAGATACTCTTTCTCAGTGACCGATAATTTAATCTCTTGCCTGATTAAAGATCTAGATAGGTAACAGATTACCTTTCCGCTGTCGCCAAACTGCTGTTTTAGAACTGTTCCTAGACCATAAGATGATGCATCAGTTTGCAGTCAAAACTCCTTCTCAAAATCAGGTGTTGTTAAAATGGGTGCCGTTATTAAACACTCTTTCAAAGCTGTAAAAGACTTCTGGCAATCCGATGTCCAATTCCATTTGGTGTTATTTTTAGTCAGATTCGGGATAAGTGCCAATAGTGACGAAAAATTTGGGACGAAACGTCTATACCGCGAAGCTGTGTGTGCCGATGAATCGACGTGTCTCGTTAATGTTCTGAGGCGGTGGAATGTTGACAATGGCCTCAACTTTCTCTGGATCTGGTCTCAATCCCCTGCTATCGACCAAATAACCCAACACAAGACCAGCTTCACGCATACGGTCAAATACTGTGTTCAATAATTCCAGATGATCAGGAAAAGAATTGGAAATGATCATAATGTCATCCAAATAGACCATGACGTTAGGTTCCAGTTCAGGCCCCAAGATGGTGTCAACGATACGTTGCCAAGTCGCTGGCGCATTAGATACACCAAAAGGCATTCTGCAGAACTGAAATAGTCCTCTGCCTGGTACTGTGAAAACTGTATATTCACGCGATGACTCACTCAGAGGTACCTGCCAAAATGCGATGATGATGATGATGTCGATGGAATTAATGAACCTGGTGCTTCGTAAACGATCCAAAATTGTGGAGGTATAAGGAATGGGGTAGGCATCCTTCTTCGAACATGTGTTGAGCTTTCGAAAGTCTATGCAAAATCGAAATTTCCCGTCTTTCTTGCGTGCCAAACAAACAGGGCTGGACCAGGGGCTACTGGATCTCTCTATCACCCCTAAGTTCAGCATTTCCTCAACCCCTTCATCGATAAACTTTTGTTTGTATGGAAACACTGGATAATAAGATAATAATCCTCTTTTACGACGAACCGAGTCAAGCAGTCATTTTTAGACCCCGGTGCCGGTTGGAAACATTTGTGATTTTTACCTGTTAATGGGATTTTTCTGACGGGGTCATTTTAACAGTTTCGGTCTTTAACTGTGCCTTATCTTTTCGTAAGTGTTGGTGTCTGAAACTGCCCTTCGTGGGATTTGAGTGCTTCTTTGCAAGGTGGGTCATAAAAGAGTGACCCAAGCGCACGAAGATTCCCACCTCGGAAAAAACTCGCTCAACCAATGAATACCCAGAGTAGCCAAAAGCGCATTGTCCTTAAGCCACTTCAATTAATAGAATTCCCAATTATTCATAGACAATTAAAATAAATGCGGGCGCGCTCAATCCCATCAGCCAATCCCAAAACAGTCTGCTACGGAGCCGGAAACAAAGCCTTCTACCATCGACTTAATCTTTACGCGCTAAATTCAATTTGTTGAGAATCGAATCGTTTCGCAGCGCGGTTTTATTAAAATTTCTCGATCGAATGGACGACGAAGCCGGGTCTGCCGGCATATCTACGAGGGTTTTCCCGTTATTACCTACGAATGCGTTCGGGACCATGTGAAGGGTGACAAATTCTAGGGTGATTAACGCATCGATATACGCCAGACAAAACGGCCTGTGACACATTGATGAAACATTGGCCACGCCACATCTAAACAAAATACTGTTTTAGTTAATTAGACATCATATTCAGAAATGAACCAAGTCCAATAAAGAAATATAGCCTCCGTTTAACCCCAAGTGCACCAAACATTTTTATTTTATATAGCACCCTGTATATGTTTTTACATATTCGTATTCTGCTTTAAGTTTCCTTTTAAATGATGGGTCACAAGTTCTCATTTGTTTTAGAGATAGCGCTGCAGCAGTCATTTTTCAAAAAATAAAATGGCGGCTTTGTGATGTTATAAATGACAAACTTCAAAGTTTTCGGATCCTTTAAAACTTTACCACTGTGTACTATACACCTAGCACTATCTAGCACCCAAGTTACAAAGCTACCACCACCCCACTTCTCGAATTTTAGAACAGTTTTACCGGGGGGGATACTAGATAGTGCTAGATTTATAGTAGACAGTGCCAAAGTTTAAAGATAAATTTAAAAACGGAGAGGGGCTCGGCGTTACATTAGCCCCCCCCCCCCCGGTAAAAATTATTGGGTGGTGTACTCGAAAATAATACAACTTTGTTGGGGTTCTATATACATCGGATTTGGATTACTCACCAATATAGCAAGCGATTTAGGCATATTTTATACATAAAATAAATAATCGGGAAATCAACACATTTATTATCTGCGCGGGACATCTGATGATGACTTTTAAGAAATTTATGATGAATGCCGATTTGTTTAATTTTAAAGCACTTTGTTTTCGTTCTTCGAAATCTCTCCCGCTGAGACACACACATACTATATAACTGGCTATTCGAGGAACGTCATTCTATATATAGAATTTATATTCGATCGACAGTTTTTATGAGTTTACGACATTTTTCAAACTCAGCCTATTATATTCTCCATACCAATGTTTGAAAGGTAATATACACGGGGTGACAGAGAAAATATCATATTTTGACGGTACTTTTAACGAGATCATGTGTTTTTCTTATTTTACGTAAAATTTCCTTTTCAACGACATATCACAACACAATATTTCCGTTCAAAATGGCGGCGTTATTAAATAATCTTCCTTGAGTCTAGTTATCTTACCGAAACAATAGGAAGCCCCTTCGCGTTGCGCTCTTGGTCGAAAAGCGATTGTCAATTACTTATGTATATTTAGGTAAAATAAAAAAAGACAAAAACAGACCACTAGATTTAGCAAATATTCCTAAATAACGACGCCATTTTTAGAATAAAGTAATCGCCGTTTTTTAAAAACGGTTTAAAAAAAACATAGACCTATTTCCGGTTAAACCGGATGTAGGTCCACGCCGAATTCACTATCAAAATGTGCTCACGTACGTGACCAATTATAAGGGTATAATATTATCTACCTACTACCCATTACTGGACTTCCATTCCGTAGCAATGTTTTTTATTTCAATTTTGTAATTATTTTCATCAAAAATGGTTTTTTGCAATTTTTTTCCCTTAAAGCTGGCCGAATATTTATACAGAATAAAATATTTAAAAAAAAATCTAATCACGCCACTAGTTACCGAAAAAAATGAATTTATTATCACAAAGTAACAGATTTTTTTTTAACACATTACATAGTAATTTCAAAATAGCGTATTTTTTTCAACACCCTGTATCTTAGAAATTAAGCTATTTCGACACGTCATGTTTATTTTCTTTGAATATCACGATGAATAATTCTCTCTGAATTTGGGCCAATATTTTGGAAACATCCTGTATATATCGTCAAGAGAAAAAATCGTCTGAAGCTAATCTAAATTTAGCATAATATTATACTTTTTGCATTGCTACGGTATATGTGCCATTTCCATGTAGGATGACACTGTCAAGTAGGCCATGGACAACCATTATGTCGTCGATCGTTTTATTGATTGGCCAGTTCTTTGTCCATGGCCCACTACTGTACTACTATAGATAAGTTAGCCAGTCTCACGGACGACTTACCATAGCGATGCGAAAAGTATGCATCACAATATAAATTAATTACGCATTCCCGCTATTATAAAAATTACGTTACACGGAAATCGACCGAAAGTTATTGATTTCTTCAATGAATCTATATTAGTTTTTTGATGGCGAATACAAAAAAAATCATTTTTTGCATATCCGTATATCAACACTAAGTAGAAGTTAATTTGTTCTATACACTATTTGTTTATGAATAATTAGCCTATCTTACTACTTTGAAATTGGGAGGTGACAAGAACACATTGTATATCATTATTTATTTAAGAAATCGCTTGGAACTCGGGACATGCTGTCACTATTTCAACAAAATCGAGGCGATCGTGCCCTTCGGAACGACCGCCGCGCTATTGTTTAGACGAGTAAAAGCGACCGTTTTTAAGTTCTTTCTCCCTTTTAAAGAACGGTAGATCCGGCGCCGAAAGTCAACGAACCCGTTGCGTATGTAGCAGATAACTTGTTCGGAAAACGACTAATTACATTTTATTAAGTTGTTGTTTCTAGCGTTATAATAATTTTGAATCACAATAATTAGGGCACCATATAAAGCGCATCGAGCGATGGAATATTTTGAATTGATCTCTGTGCACTATTTTCTTCAAGTTTTGGCGACCAATCAAAACCACTGTCCAAGGCAGAATCCAAAATGGGTGATAAAAAGTCGAATACCAAGCTTTCAAACACCTTGGGGATGACTCTCAAGATACTAATGGGTCTGTAGTTCGTGGTCAAAAATCTGTCACCAGACTTGTGTGTAGGGGTTAAGAAACTCACCTTCCAGAAATCAGGAAAAATTCCAGTGGAAAGAGAAGAATTAAATAAGAAACAATGGTCTGGATAATATGGAACAGCAATGTCTCAGCAGAATTGGAGGAATGAATTTTTGTCGATTTTCAGACAAGAATGTTTTTGATAGATTTTGATATATGGATGTGGTAGGTTGTGATATGAATGCTATTGAATGAAAATTCGCATGAGGGTATTTCATACTTATTATTAGAATAAACAGTAGTTGCAAAATAGTCCGCAAACATGTTCACCATGTCCTGTCCAGAGCAGCTCTTTCTATTTTCATAGCAGAGCTCACTCGGATAATTGGTTGACTTCTTTTTATTATTGATGAATGACCAAAAACCTCTAAGATTAGTAAACAAAGATTGCTCAGTTGTCTGAATTTAGACGATCTCAACCTTGAAAACTCTTCATAGGCTGCAGCAGAGTTTGACAATGTAAAACGCTTATGTGCTAATTTTTTGTCCAATACACAGTTTCTTCTAGAGTCTGAGTACCATACCGGGAACTTTCTGAGGCACGAAAAGGTTAATATACAGAGTTTCATACAAAGTGTTTAATATTAGATCTAACGTCTTATCAGTCAGTAAAATGTCCCGGTTAAACTGGCCAAGAAAATTCAAAATATCACTAAATTTGGCAGATTTAAAGTGTCTATAAAAACCTCCAAAGTTCAAGCCATTGTGTTCAGAGGTGGAGCTGATGTTTTCAAATTAATGACAAGTGGCGGGGGGGGGGGGGGGGGGGGTGATACGCATCAGGCAAGAGCAGTAATTCATCTGCTTCCTGTACATTGAAAAGAACGCTACTTCATCATGTGACACTCCATGCGAAGCTGGCACAGTGGAGCTTAAAGGGGTTGTCTCCCACCTTCCATGGGGAAGATTGAAGTCACCCAATATATAAACAGGTGAAGTTGGAGATGCATCAGGCACTGTGTCAAGTGTTTCACAGAAGGTATTATAGGTAGCAGCACTAGACCTTGAAGGCAAATAAATTGTTCCTAGTATAACGTTTCCATTTCCAGCACCAATCACCACATACAGTTACTGGATATTTCCTGGCACATCGAGGACTCTAGTACTAGTGTCACAACACCGGTCCTTATTATACACATTGTAATTGAAGAGGTTTAGTTCACCATTGTTTAGCCAAGTCTCAGTGAATACTAAAATATCATAGGAATACACTTAGACATTCTCCAGGAAATAATTCAGTTTAGTACTAAAACCCCTTACATTCTTGAGTATTCAATGGGTTCTTGTGATTTTGTATAGATTTTAATTAATTTTTTGAGACTATAGAAGAGACTCTTCGAATGTACTTAATGTAAATAACTTTCAGTGATCGATGACCATTCTTGTTGGGTTTGCCAATCCTTGTGACATTTTTTATTTGAACAGGTATATTCATGACCGTCTTTATCAGATCCTCAGGTCATTGCTCTGCTCTGGGCAATTGAACAAGACTACATTGGATGTACGATTTCGACGTTTCTGAAGTTCTTTAAACATATTTTCGCTGGAGACTTGAACTATTGCTTTCCAGACTTCCTCCGCTTGCATCAGTTATTCTTGGAGGGCATTTGAATATCAACTTTGCCGATACTCATAAGCGTGAAGTTCAGCAGTTGAAAGACTTGTTGAATTCGTTTAATTTAAAAATGCATGTAGACACAGGTACGCGCACTTGTCTTGACTATGGGTGTTCTAATTTTGTTTCTGATAAGGTAAAATGTGACGTCATATCAGCTGGCTTATCTGACCCGGCGGCTGTATTGTGTGAATTCGAATTGGAAAGTCTTGGAGCCACTCCGGGAAGGACTAGGTGTAGGTTTTATAACGGGTATGGTTATGGTAGGTTCTTGGGATTATGTGGCGGTATGGACTGGAATGGTGTCTTGAGCTATGATGATCCACTTGAAAGGTGGCACGGTACACCTTTTCAGATTTTTGATAAGGCCTTTGAGACTTCGTACAAGTAAAAATAAAAAGAAAATGGTTTACACTGGGATTGATGATCTCTGCTAGGAACATGCGTGCTTTGCACTTTATCCATATTAGTGTTTTTTTTGTGTATCATACTACAATAATTATTGTAGAGTATATAGAAGAACTATTAGGACTGCTAAAGTTCTCTACTATGGTGAAAGACTTGATACTGCAAATAGCAGACCAAGGGATCGTAAATGACGTGCGTGTGGGGGTGCAGTCCTTTGCAGGTCTCCAATAACATCTCTATGGACCGATTGAATTCCTTTTACTGCTCAATTGCTTCTTCACTTTCAAAAAATATAAATAATCCAGGAAGTCCATTGGATTATTTGCGAAAAGTTTCGGTCTCTGACTCGTTTTATTTGACTCCGACTGACATTTTTAAACTGAAAGATATATTTGGGGAAATACAAAATAAAAATGCACCAGGCTGGGACGAGATTTCACTGCGAATTTTACTTTCACCTTCGAACGAAGCTCTTGTGGCTATGGCAGCTTCTATAAATGACACGTTTTGTAAAGGAACATTTCCATCTTGCTTTAATAGGGCTGAGGTTTTACCTCTTTTTAAGGGTGGGGATCATGGAGACCCTTTAAGTTACAGACCCATATCTCGAAGATTGTGGAGAAGCTAGTGAAAAGAAAGGCCTTGTCGTTTTTGCTGAGGCATTCCATTCTGAGGTCGAAGCAGTCTGGATTTCGGCACTCTATATAGGAGTACTAACGATGCCATGTTTTCATTTTTGGAAAAATTGTGTCTCCAGCTGAATGAGGGTGAAGCGGTTGTGGCAGTGTTCTGTGATTTGTCAAAATCGTTCTATAGCGTGAGTCACACAATACTGTTGCAGAAGCTTGAAGTTTATGGTTTCATGGGTGTTGCCTTGAACTGGTTCAGGTCCTACTTGTCGGATCGCTCTGAGACAGTGGTGGTGGAAGGTTGGGTGTCAACGCCTATGGTGACGACAGCCGATGTCCCTCAGGGATCGGTTTTGGGGCCAATGTTGTTCCTGATATATATCAATGATCTCCCCTCTATTGACATTGATGGCTTTTTACGATTTTCTCGGATAATACCACCGGGATATCAGGTTACTTGGGGAAATTGTTAATAGTGATCTGGCAAGGATTGGAAGGTGGCGCGATTCCAACCTTTTGGTTTTGAACGCTTCAAAAACTAACGTTGTCAGCATTAAGTGTGATGATGTTGCTGTTTCAATTATTGATAACATAATTGTAGGTTGTGCGAATGTTGTGAGTTTTCTGCGGGGGTATATATAGATGGAGCCCTGAAGTTTGCTACGCACGTTTTCAACATTTCTGCGAGACTTGCGTCTGAGTGCTATGCAATACGATTAAAATCTAGCGAGTTGAATACAGAGCACTTTTATAGAAGTGCTTATTTCGCGCTTATTGAAAGTCATCATCTTTGATACGGGATATGCTTTTGGGGATCTTGTTCTCAATATCTTTTTAGCTCGCCGTTTATTTTGCAAAAGAGGGTCCTGAGATATCTTTGTCGGGCTACACCCAGAGAATCCTGTTAGTGAGGGTTTGTTCACTTCACCTTATATGGCATTATTGAGTCAGAAACGTGGGTTTTTGTCGACTGAAATTGACGTAGATGGCAAGTTTTGAGGGTTTATCGACAGGATTGTTGATGCTGTAGTGAATTTTCCCTTAAAGTCCAGGGTACAAAATTCAACAAAGCCAAGATCCAAAAACAGGGTTGACTGGTTTAGTAATGGTCTAAGAGTCATGCGAGAAAAACTGCATTTTTTGGTATCTCTCAATAAAACCAACCAAATCTTAATGCCTGCAAGAACTGTAAATGATTTCAGGAAAAGATATAGGACAGCTTTGTGTACAGCAAAAAAAGCTGCTCATGATGTTTTCATTGCAAACTCTAACACCAAACAAACAGCAATGTGGGAACTAATCAAATCTAATCAGCCAGGGTCAACTCTTCTTGCTCTTCAAACTTAAATGCAAATGACTTTAATGACTACATTGCCTCAGTGGCAGAGAAAATAGTGGAAATATTGCAGCCCTGTTCGGCCCACTTTCCTCAGTATCTGACTGAAATACCACAGTGTCCCCACATTCAATTTTAAACCGATCACATATAATGAAATAAGAAGGGTTTTCTCTGAAATTAAGAATAGTGAATGCAAGGATTCATTTGGCTTGAACTTGAAAATCGCTTTAAAAAATTTAATAATTTTTCCTCTTACAAAACTAATAAACCAAGCAATTTCTTTAAACTTATTCCCAAGAATATTTAAAATGGCCAGGGTTATACCAGTTTACAAGAACAAAGGATCACAGCATTGATCAGTCTAATTACAGACCTATACCTATCCTGTCGATATTTTCCAAGATTTTTGAGCGTGTTTTAAAGATGTAAATCTGTGACCATTTTGAGAGGTCTAATCAGGGATAATTTGGTTTTCGCCAAAATAAATCAACGGTGTTGGCCATTAACGATCTTATTCAGCATGTTATTGAAGGCTTTGAATTGGGACATGACACCTATGCTTCCTTCCTGGACTTAACAAAGGCAGTTGATTGTGTCTCTCACGTCATTTTAAGATGTTTGCGCAGCAGTTTTAAAAGCTAAAAATCATATGGTTTTCTACCTGAAAGTGTTCAGCTGGTAAGATCTTACATTTCGGAGCGCTCCCAGTTTGTGTCATACAATTCGAAAAATTCCCAGGAGGCCCCAGTACATCTAGGTGTGCCCCTGGGATCTGTACTAAGTCCGGTCCTCTTTCTCATTTATGTTAATGATCTTGTAAACTTTCAAAAGCGCAGTGACATAATTCTCTTTGCAGATGACACCACAATTTTTACTACTAATGATCCTGTAAACATAGATGATTCTGGCATTACTGAGGCGCTATTGAATGTGGAAAGGTGGTTTTTATCAAACAAACTATGTCTCAATACATCGAAGACGCAATTAATCAATTTCAACCTTCGGGGTGGAGAGTGTGACCATGTGATTCTGGTTGGTTTAGTCTACTTATACCTTATCAGGAACCTGTCAAGTTGTGTGTCTTTAGACTCTCTACTAACAGCCTACCAGAGCTATTTTGCCTCAAGGATGAGCTATACGAGTCTAGTCTGGGGCCACTCGGCCCATGTAATCTTTCGTCTTCAGCGCAGAGGATTGCCATCGAGTGTTTGTTGGGCTGGGATTATTGACTCTTCCATGTGTCTTTATTTTGGAATGTTTACTATATGTTAGGGAAATCTCTTTAATACCCATGCATCCATTCACCCCTACCAAACCCTAAATAATGAAAACCTGGTTCCGGGGTATCTGAGGCTTGCCAGAGCCAAAAGTGGCACAAATTTCTTTGGTGCGTAAAATTTTTTTTAACATCCTTCCCCTCAACGTTAGGTCCCCCAATTTTGACAAGTTTAAGGACGTAACGAGGGCGTTCTTAAAGAGTAAGGCCTTCTATTCCTTTGAGGTGTATTTGAGTTGCGACACTGGTTCTCTGGCGAGCTTGACTTTGTGATGTCATGTTGTGTTGAGCTATGATGTGTTGTTTTGAGCTTGTAATTGCATTATGTATTTTAATCGAGTATGTGATCAAATTTTAAGATTGTAAATTTTGATATTTATATAATTTCATATAAATATCAAAATATATATAAAGTGTATTTTTTTTAACTGTATTTTGTTTAGTTTGGGTTACATCCTTCCCAGTATTTTTATATAGGATATTGTGTGTCTGATGTATAAGAAACATGCAGGGGATATTGACAGGTCTTCTTGCCATAATATAAGAAGCGCGCGTACTATTGGCTTGCCTATTCCTTCTTCTGGTCTTATCCAGAATTCACTGTTTTATAAGTGTAACAAAAATATATTCAACACACTTCCACAGAGACTTCGGAATGGCTCAAACTTAATGACATTTCGAAGGGATTGTTAAAAGACTTTTGGACGAGAAGGCCTATTATTTTATGTGATTTTTAGATTAATGTATTTTAACTGTTGGCATAATGTGTATTAATTGTAATTGTATTTTGTTATATTTAAATTCAATTTTCAATTCAAATTTAACTTGTTAGTGTTGAGCGAGGCATTAAGTTGCTAATTTTAGGTATAGGAGCTGCTGCTGTTGAGGCTTGAGGATGTCATTTTTGAGATGCTCTGAAATTTAGGTTTCGTTTTTATTCATGTTCTGCTTTGTCAATGAGAAATGATTTCTTCTGATAATAAAGCTCTATTGAATTGAATTGAATTGAATATCATGACTGACTTAATATTTTGGAAATAAGCAGGGTGTACGAAATTGCCCGCGATATGGAAACGCTTTTTATTACCATTTGATATTCGCTCAAAAATTCATGATCAAAGTTGGTGTCTAAAAATTATATGTAATTTTTATTGGTGACTATTGACAAAGTCGTCAAATGTGGTATACGAGGGGTGCCAAAAATATTAGATGTTTTTTTTTCGCAAAATTAATGATTCAGCACTGTACTTCTATAATCAGAACGTTCATTGGTTAAGCTCGTTTGGACTCCTATCCTATCGTCTTATTTTGTTGGCAATTGTTTTTTAGGGCACAGCGTAGTCAAAACGGTGGCCTGTTAATAACAAGAATGTATGTCGAATCGCCTCTCTAGCGGCGTTCTAATGACACAATCGAAAGGAGATATAATTAATAGACGCAAGTTTTCGCGTAGGACGACGTTTCGAGTAAAACGCGGACGATATTTTTTATTTTCGGTCGGTCGGTCGATTGGCGTGTCCTTGAAACGAGATATATTATGATGATCGAAACCTTTTAGTGCAACGTTATCAACGAATAGAAAAATTGGAGCCAGACGCTAATAAATTGATGGCGAGAGCACTTATTTATATCCATTTTAAAGTCGTGCATGCGCTGCTGCATGGTTCTGTATTTTTAAATAAATAGCGAGAATATAATTAAGAAACGAATGTGTTTATTCCTAGATAGAAAAACAAATTTCTTTGACAAGTATGTAGTTAGTGTCAAAGTCAGATGAGAAGTCAGCGTTGTCGGATTAAGCTCATAGAACCATTTTTTGTAACAAATTAAACAGAGAGAGCTCGAAACGCTTCTCTTTCTTCTTCCTTCCTTTAGGGTAGGGTATAGTACAGGCAAGGACACTAGTAATTTGTTCCTAATTTCCTTCAACTATTTTATTACAAATATTTTTTGTACTACACCACTGGTTTTAGGCGTCGACAATTATTGATAGCTGAAAATTGACAAGTGACAGATCTAAATCCGTGTCTGTCGAAAACAAACACTTTTAAAATAGCATAGCCCAAGTGAGCGAATTTCGTATAAAAACGTCCCCTTGTAGTCGAGCTCTATTATTATCATTCGGCTGGAATATGCGCCATCTTGCTGCTGCAATTCAATACATATTTTGTTAAGCCATTTTGCAGTCAGATAAAGTTAACTGCTGATAGTTGAGATATCTAAATACCTGATGATGATTGCTGTGGGCCAAAAATGATAGTTGTTTTCTGAAAATTGACAAGTGACAAATTTAAATCCTTATTTGTCGGCTACACACACTTTTAACATATAACCCCAAGTATTTAATTACATCAGAATACAACAAAGAGGCATTATTTCCAAAAAGGGTAGGTGTCCTCTCTTCAATTGATTTGCTATGAAAAAACATATATGAAGATTTTTTAACATTCAAAGATAGTTTATGATAATTAAGCCAGTTCTCTATTAAATGTAGGTCATGTTTTATATTTTCTCTTATGTTAATCGCAGAACTGTCAGAATAAATTAATATTGTGTCATCTGCATAGAGTTTAATTTTACCTTTAAGCCTTAATTTAGAGATCGAATTGACATATACCAAAAATAGTGTAGGTCCTAGAATGGAGCCCTGGGGCACTCCGCACTCTATACTAAGTTTTGAGCTTTCATAATCATCAATTTTAACAAATTGTTCCCTATTTTGCAAGTAATTTAAGAACCAACTGTAACAGATGCCACGAACACCCAACTTCTGTACGAGTATCTTATGATCAACAGTATCAAATGCCCTCCTCAGGTCCAGTGACACTAGAGCAGTTTTATTTCCAGAATCAATCTGAGTTTGAATTTCTGATATTGAGTCAACAGTAGCAGATGCTGTATCACTAGACTCAAGGAAGCCATATTGACACTTATAAAAAAAAATCAATGTTTAGATAATCAAGAAGACGCTTGTTAACTACATTTTCAAAAATTTTAGATATGATTGGAAGAACTGAAATAGGCCTAAAGTTATTAACACACCATCCTTAAATAGAGGGCGCACTTTTGCTACTTTAATGCCGTCAGGCACACTGCCCCTGCACAACAAAGACTGATTTATGATCTTACAGAGAACTGATGTCACCTTTTATTTACACTTTTGTATAGTTTGTACGTCCACATTATCCCCACCCGTAGCCTTTGATGCATCCATCCTGTCAATCAACTGACTCACCTCATTCTCCGTTAATGGTAAGAAGAACATGTTTGAAGGAGCTGCTGATTCTAGTCCCATTTCAAGATTTACAGATGGTAAACTACTTGCCAACTCTTGCCCAATGTTCACAAAGTATGAATTCATATATTCACACATGTCTGTACCCTTCACTGTACCACTGTCTCTTTTTATCACATCCTCATTATTGCTTGTGCAACGTGCATTGTTATTTTTTAAAATGGTTTTTTTTGCACTACCATGAGCTTCACTGAACTGTTTCTCAAAATACAGAATTTTTGCTTATTTAACAAGGTCCTTAACATTTTTTTTTTCATTTCTTTATATCTCATATAAAGAATTATACTTTCTGGAAAGCGTTTGTGTTTCCTATAGTAGAAATCTCTTACTAGTAATGCACTAGCCAACTCACCATCATTATCAATATACCAAGGTTTATTGTTTTTACGAATATTAACAATTTTCTTTGTATATGTAGTGTTTTTTTGTAAAACAATCAAGCAAGAGATTGTAATTTTCATTAACACTTAGATTTGCTGAGAAACTGTTGTTTAAGTGGTTTAGTGAAATTGTCAGGGCTCCATAATCCACAAATTTTCTTGTGTATGTTCTGTATCTATTTTCTGAGACGTCCTACTTTATGTGTAACATTCGGATGTCATGGTCACTTAGAGGATGTTGAATTACTGCCAGAGCAGACTGCACAGTAGAATGGGTCATGACATGATCAATAAGTGTTGAATAGTTACAGGTAGGAATATGTTCCTTACAGAATCGTAGGCCATTACTTAGACACATTTTTTTTTATAAAGTAGCACCTCAGAGCTATTTGACAACAGGTCATGTTCAGATCACGAATCAGAAATACCTCATTTGATTTAAGCCTGGAAAGTTCCTCCTCAAGAAGTTGTATGGTATGGCCAACCATGTCCCTGGTACCCCTTGGATTATATATAGCTCCTACATATTTGTTGACTTGCAACAAATGCACCAGAAGAAATGAAATGCCGTCCTTCTCAGTTACTTTTATTACTCCTCCACCACGTTGCTTCCTGCTGGCATATACAGAGTGATAATTTGGAATGTTATAATACTGCTGTTGATCCTCTGACACCCATGTTTCGGTAACTACAATCAAAGAAACTTCCACACTAAAAGATGATATTAGAGTTTCAATCTCATCAATTTTATTTCGCAAAGACCTTGCATTAAGATAGAAAATGTTCAGTTGACTCCCTGCCTCATCTCCAAGCAAAATCTCACCACCATTAGTCAAAGTCAGATGAGAAGTCAGCGTTGTCGGATTAAGCTCATAGAACCATTTTTTGTAACAAAATAAACAAATAGAGCTCGAAACCATTACAACTCTTCTCTTTCTTCTTCCTTCCTTTAGGGTAGGGTCTAGTACAGGGAATGAAGGTTTTAGGTGTCGACAGTTGATAGCTGAAAATTGACAGATCTAAATGCGTGTCTGTCGAAAACACTTTTAAAATTGATAGCCCAAGTGATCGAATTTCGTAAAAACATTCCCTTGCAGTCCAGCTCTATTATTATCATTCGGATGGAATATGCGCCATCTTGCTGCTGCAATTCAACACATATTTTTTGAAGCCATTTTGCAGTCAGATAAAGTTAACCGCTGATAGTTGATATATCTAAATAGGGGAGCCTGAGGTAATAATAACATGGGGAAATAAGAAACAGGGTAGATTTTTCAACTCAAAACAAAGCTAAAAATTTTGGAAAAATACTTAAACGGTTCGTAACTGCCATATTTATATCTAAAACAATTTATAGCTCTATATTAAAGAGTTTCCAATTTTTTTTAAAACAAAAGTTTTCAATTGCTGTTTTATAATTGTCAAATTTAGATAGATCATAAGAAATCTATTTTTGTATTACCTATAACTTTTTTATATTGTAATATTTCTTTTATGTAAAGGTTAATATCAAAGGTCGCTGATGATGACAACAGTCTATTTTGAAGATTTTTTGTTTTTAATACCAAGTTCCTATTACCCATGATTTCGTAGATTTGGGAAAATAAGAACTTGGACCTGTGGGTAATAAGAATCTAACAGAAGTCAACAAAACTATAGCTTTTCTTTGTTTCAGATAAGTGAATTGTTTAGAAACTATCCATAAGGGATAGAAAGACAGTTTTTTGAGTGCCAAGATATAGACTAAACCTCAGACTAAACCTAGTGATTTATTGATTTATAGTGAAAAACTTGAATTAAAAAAAAAACAACAATGCCGCGTCCATATATTAAAAAGTCCAAAGAAGATGGAGGCCGAGTCCAATATGAGCAAGAAGCAATGAGTAATGCAATGGAGGCAGTAACATCAGGAAGAATGTCACAAACTGATGCTGCTAAATTTTACAAGGTCCCAAGGTCCACATTAACTAAAAAACTAGGACGAAAATTAAATCCAAATGTCACAGGAGGTGGTAGGAAGACTGACTTAACACCAGAGAATGAAGATTTAAAAGTGCTTGGGCATTGTGGCGAAGGTCTTACCAAGGAAGAAACCAAAGACTTGGTGCAGAAATTTGTAAAAGAGCACAACATTACCACAAGATTCAAGGACCATCGACCAAGTGGTGAGTGGTTCCGTGGTTTTCTTAAGCGCCATCCAGACCTAGCTAAAAGAAAGGGCGAGCAATTGTCAACCAAAAGACTAAAAGGTGCTGATCCTTGTGTTCTATACAAATTTTACCAATATTTAGAAGCGTTGTTTAACGAATCTGGGTATACAGCTGATGATGGGAATCTTGTCTATAACTGCGATGAAAGTGGCTTTTGCCATGACCCAAAAGACACATGTGTGGTTGCAGAAAAAGGTACCAAAAGAGTATCCCTTAACATTGCAGGAAGTGGAAGAGAAGCAACATCAGTACTAGCCTGTGGTTCGGCTTCAGGGCAAAAATTACCCCCCTTTTATAATCTTTAAGGGCAAATATGTTCAATCTACCTGGCATTCAGACAACGCCTACCCAAGAACAGTTATAACTGCCACTGAAAAAGGGTGGATGGAGGGGTCCGTTTGCGGTGCTTGGTTTAACAGAGTTTTTATCAAGCATATTCCTTCATTAGAAGAGAGGCAAGGTAAACCAGTGACATTAATATTTGATGAGTGTCGCAGCCACACAAGAGACGCTGTTACTTTACTTTTAGTAGAAAAATGCCTAACACATAAAGTAAACCTTGTAAAGCTTCCCCCAAATCTCACACACGAGATGCAGCCACTGGACAAAACGTGTTTTCGAGCGATTAAAAGAGGATGATATGAAATTGTGTTAAATTAGCAAAGGCAGAATCGTTCAAGACAAACATTCCCACAAGATGCATTCGTCGAAGTTTGGTCAGAAAATTTTTCGGCATAGAATCTACGTTCGGAATTCCAATCAACTGACCTTTTTCCTGTCAATAAAGATCGATTTCCAAAGTCAATCTTCTTAGGGCCGCCATACACGATGCAGTTTACCGGAAGGCAGGACTTTCGATTCGCAAACCTGAAGCAAGCCTGTATTCTCGGCTAAGGCATATACGTTACGTTTTATTCGGAGGGTTTTGTTCAGTTTTTAGTGTGGTGCGAAAAGTTGTAGACAAGATCTCGGAAAATGATCTCATGTTAATAGCAGTTGCTTTATTGTCTAAAAATCAGCAATAAATAAAGCGCAAACGTTCGAAATGGGTAAAACAGAGGTTAATAAATCGACAAGTGAATTCGCATATGCACCTAATAAACGAATTACGACTGGAACCTGATAACTCTCGGCCTGTACCCATATCGTTACAATACACGTTCCGACTTGCAAGCAAAAAACCTGGCCGGAAGGTAAATAATCAAGCCCTGACTGTTTTTTGGGAGGCCGAGAGTTCAGGCCCGGCCTTCCGGCCAATATGACCACTAACAATACAGTTTGCCTTCCGGTTTGCAAATCGAAAGGCCCGCCTTCCGGTAAACTGCATGGTGTATGGCCAGCTTTACCCACGGCACTAGCACGATTTGAAAAATATTTAGAAACACATAATGGTGTAACTGTTGATGCTGATGTCCTTCATAAGATAGACCTTTATTGAATCAAACAGATAATGAAGAACATACTGACGTCTTAAGTGTTACAAAAGATAGATCTTTATTGGTCCAAACCAGGGTCCAAACATATAATGAAGAACATACTGACCCAGTGACTGTAACAAAAATACCGCAGACTCACCTAGTTATTGACGAACAACAACCAGGACCAAGTAGTAAACAAAGCACCTTATTCAACACCTTTATTCAGAAGAAGCTAACTACTGATAGTCAGTCGACCACATCTTCCAAAAATAGTGAGTCCTCCACAAGTCTTGCAGAACTCGTAAGGGAGTCCGTAATTGGCAAAAGTAAGCCCATAACTATCATACATATCAGGGTCCCCTACCTGATGATGATTGCTGTGGGCCAAAAATGACAGTTGTTTTCTGAAAATTGACAAGTGACAGATTTAAATCCGTATTTGTCGGAAACACGCACTTTTAAAGTAGAACAGCCCAAGTGAGTGAATTTCGTAAAAACATTCCCTTGTAGTCGAGCTCTACTATTATTATTCGGATGGACTATGCGTCATTTGGCAGGTGGAATTAAATACGTAATTACAACTTGTTAATTTTCCCACCAGATTTCGAGGCAATAAAGTATCCCTTCTTGACTTGATGGTCAGTAAATCCAACCTACATTTTGACTTTCAAGGACATCCACCCCTGGATCTTGGTAACCACATTGTTATTACGGCAAGGGCACAACTGCAGATAGCATGCAAACCGACAAAAATGGTATTGAAACGAAATTTGTATTCTTCAAACTATGATACAATCAATGCACTTGCAACATCAATTGAATAATAGGGAAATTAAGTATGATGACCTTGTAGCAACCATATCATCCAGCTTTGACCACTTTATACCATTGAAAAGGAAGGCAGTTAATCCTCAAAAACCCTGGCTCAGCAATAACATTTTTAAAAACATTGATAGAAAGAGGCAACTGTGGCACAAATATCAATCAAATAAAGCAGAAGCAAACTATCTTAACTACAGGAGGCAAAACAATAATCTTAGGTCCTTAATAAAGCAGGCAAGAAAGGAATACGAACATAATTTAGTAGACTCAGCTAGTAAACACTGCTACGCCTATATAAATCGCACACTCACCTCCCGATTAAATGGATATACCCTTCAAAGTGAGTAAACCAGTCAGGCTGTGACTGATGAAGATACTGTTGCTGAGATGTTTGCACAGCAGTTTCAAAAGCTCTTCACCTCAGAGGATCGTAACAATGCACCCAGTTTAGACCTTCAAACATTCTCTCAAATGGCATTGGAAACTATTGCATTCACACCTGAAAAGGTTGTCAGCTATAAAGTCTCTAAAAACCCCCTCCAGCCCACGACAGCATGAGATTTCTTCCATCTATCTCATTAAATCTGCCTCCTGTATTTCAAAGCCCCTTTCCACTATTATGAATAACATTCTGAGAGAGGGTAATCTGCCCAAAAAATGGAAGTCTGCCATAGCGGTGCCTATCTACAAAAAAGGCAACAAGCAACTGCCGCAGAACTACGGGTCCATCAGCTTAACTGATATGTAAAGTTATGGAAAAAATTATTGTTCAGGACATGACACCGTTTTTCTGGCAAATGGAAGTGTTCCGCTGAATCAGCATGGCTTTCTCCCTGTACGGTCAATCCTCGGGTCAACCTTCACTAATCTGCTGTCAAGACTACAGGATTGGACGCTGGCCGATGACAGTGCTGACCCAATTGACGTTTTTTATTTGGACTTTGAGAAGGCTTCTGATAAAGTACCATTTTACACGATTCCTCCAGAAGTTAAACCGCTATAGAATACGAGGCCAGCTGTTATCTTTTTATGGCGGATTTTATTCAGGGAAGAACCTTCCATGTCAGAATAGGTACAGCTTTTTCTCAGGCTTATGACATGCTGAGTGGAGTTCCTCAGGGATCAGTGTTGGGACCTTTGTTATTTTTGTTTGATCTACGAAATAACCTAAAGACTAACATCTACTCATATGCAGATGACACAAACTGCTATTGCAATTCCTCCACTCACTCTGATGATCTCCAGCATGACGTTGAGGCCATTAACTTTGGGACCTTAACATAGCAAATGCCTCTTAATGACTCCAAATGCACCATATTTCACCTTGGGCGTAATAATCCAAAGTATCACTATCTTATTGAGACTGCTGAGGTCAGTGTGGTGAAAGAACAAAAGGACTTGGGGATCATTATAACAGAAAACCTTAAATGGAAAACACATACCGCGTAACTGGTTCTGGTTAAATTTTCGAAGGACCACAGCCATAGGCTGAATTTATTGTCTCAGGAAAAGTTACATTAACCCACATTAAACACAAAAGTCCAAATTTGATTAATTTTAATGTTAATTAATAAAAACGAAACGTCTGTGTACAAAAGAAAATTATATAGTATTGGTATGATCTAGTCAAATGTTTGTACTTAAACCTACTCTTAGTCCGACACACTTAGTGTCAAATATCCACACCAATGCGTTAAAAACTAAATTAAAAACAACCTTAAAGTAATCACTAATCAGTCTGATCACTACGCGTTTCTCTTCTCACTTCTGACTAACTATAACAAACAACCATCTACAGAACTGCTTGTAAGTAGTCAAAATACACTTTGACTTCAAAAACTTCTTCCAACTTTCGCGATAACATTTAAGTAAAAACAGAGCAATACTAAAAGGGCAGAGAGAACTTCAATAGAGTAATTTAGGGCTTCAGAGATGCAACTTTAGAGCGTAATATCAGAGCAGAGCTACATAAGTCCTACATAAGATCAAGACTAGAATATGGTGAGTGTATGTGAAGTTCATATTATGTTAAGGACATTGATGCCCTGGAAAGAGTTCAGCGAAGAATGACTAAACTCCCTGTACCATTGCGTAATTTGTCTTACGAATATAGACTTGAGAGGCTGAGGCTACCAACACTATACCAAAGAAAAGTGTACTATAATATTTTTTGACTATACCAAAGAAGTCTTCATGGTGATCTGGTTGAAGCATTCATAATAATTAATGGTTATTACCAGTGTGATCTGGAAATCTTTCAATTTTCCGAAAATCAACAACTGAGAGACCACAGTCAGAAGTTCTGCAAACTACTTCGTCGAAACTTTATATCTCCAACCAAGTGGTGTACAGCTGGAATCGTCTTAATTGTAGAGACTATATAAATTCAACAACAATTAATCGGTTTAAAAATGATATGATGAATTGGGACAATGTTTTCATTCACTATATGCTGTGATAACCTGTGATAGACGTTATGTTGTGATAAAGAAAGCACTGTGATGTATTTGAAGTAAAGAAACAGTTTCATCGGCTCTGCCGTTTATTGTTGCCAATGCATAATTATAATAATAATAATTATTATTATTATTATTTTCAAAGCCTTTTTGCAGTGAGATATTTTTAATTGATAGTTGACAGGTGACAGTTAAGTAATTTAAATTCCTGATGATGATTGGTGTAAAAGAGCTAAAAATGACAGTTGATTGCTGAAAATTGACAAGTGACAGTTCTAAATACCTGATTTAACACTTTTCAAGTGAGCGAATTTTTGTAAAAAACAAACATTCTCCTGTAGTCGAGCTCTATTACTTACGTTTCGTTCGATTTATTCGAATGAAAAAAAAAACTTTTATCCACGTGGTTCAACTGCCTAAATCTAGAGCTGAACCACGTGGATAATTTTTTTTCTCTCGTGCGCCGTCTTTACTAACCCCCTTAATTTGTCATCTCAAATGTTAAATAAAGAATTAAGGGTGGGGTTCATACAGGATGGAGCCAAACTGACAATAATCTTTTTGTTAATAATTTTTATTTCATGCTGTATCTTGGCGATAAAATATCATCACTGATGACTTACGAGGTATAATCGAAAAGTATTTTTAAGACATATAATTATATTCCTAATTATATAAATGCTCCTCATTTGGGACACGCTGTATCAATTCGATTGTGGAATAAGCCCGATCCGTACGTATATACCTAAAGCAAATCGAGCGTCGGATCCGAAACAAAAACGTCTCCCATAACTTTTTCGCCTTATACCGAGAATAAATTATGTATTTTCTCGTTCGGTTCACGAACACCTAATACATCCATGTATTTATTACCAATACGTGACTCATATTTGTATTAGTCCGTGGAACATGCATGCACATATCCGAATGGAATGCCGTATAGCAGGGGAAGTTATTTTTATATTTCAATATCTCTTCAACTGCCTATATTTGGTGTAAAAAGTGAGTCCCCCATTATTATTATTGTATAGTTTCTTGGGTCAGTTTAAAATCTACTTATTCTTTAGGATAACGGAGCCAAATCGGGAGATCTTGCTGGCCATAGTCGTGTTGCTCACAATGATGTTTGTATTTTTCTGTTACAGTACGGTTCAGACGAGTTTGCCGAGTCTCCCCGCTACACGTCACCTGGTGCCACCTCCGGCTACTACCTGGCAGATGGGGCGGCGAACGCGGTGGGCCCTGGCGACTGGCCACCCGCCTACACAAATTCGTACCAAGCCTACGAGGCCTATGGATTGATTCCCGAACCAGACACGGGGGCCCAACAGGGTCTGCCTCCCATGTCGTCGCTCAGGCCGAACGGGGCTCCGGCGACGACGATCGCCGGACCCGGAGGACCGGGAAATTCGTTCGGAGGACCGAACGGTCACGCTGATGCCGTCGTGGGCAAGGCATTGGGATCGGTAAGTTTATATTTATATTTATTCGTTTAAAAAAAGAAAGTATGAAATAATTAGAATTACTCGCGAGCAAGCCAGAGAGTTAATTAAAATATAGTGCCTTGATATAGTTGATCATTGTCGACTTTGTCATATTAATGGCGTTGTTGTCAACTGTCCCGTTTTTCGGAAATCAACGTGATTATTTCTTTGGATTCAGGAACAAAGAATGTATTTTTTTCTGATTTTAATGCCATGGAATTCGAAAGGTGAAATAAAGTTTTTGCAGGAACATGATTGGCATATAATATGTAATTAAATTACTAAAAAAACACACTTTTAATACGGGTGCATAAAAAGTCAATCTGGGCCAAGTCGGGAGGGTAAGGGGGCCATTGAATCTCTCCGTACACTGTTCCTAAAAACTGATTTTTTAGTAATTTAGATCCCAATTAATCGTAATTATATTGCTGAATTCGCCAAAAAATGTATTCTATAAATCTCAAGAAATATACAGTGTGTCAATAAAAAAAAAATAGGAAAACTGGCCATACGCAATTGCTACCACAAGAACTACAACGATCTAAGACACTCGATGCGCCAAAGTTAAATTAAGTTCCCACAAGATAAGCCCATAAAAAAAAAAGATGGGGTTAAATCAGGCGAGCGGCCGGACGATTCAAAGTTTGTAACTAAAAACTTCATTTTTTTTTTTGATAATTTAGTTCAGTAAATGTCACTTAGGCGTAATTATATCGTTAAATTCAATAAAAATGTAGGTATCCTTTGAATCTGAAGATATGTACAGTGTACTATTAAATAATTTAATGTTTTGAATTTTTGAAAAAACGGGGAAAGCGGGCAACAATGCCCATAGTCTAAGGCGCTCAGTGTATTAAATTTAAGTTCGAGCTAAATTTCGTGTTGCCGCAAGATGGCACCTTAAAAAAGTCCATGGAATCGAATCAGGACAGCGAGCGATCCATTGAGTTTACAACTAAGAACTAAGAATCTCAATATCATCATCATCATCCAGCCCTGTTTGTCCATTGTTGAACATAGGCCTCCTCTAAGCGTTTCCATGTCTTCCGATCCTGAGCTGTAGCAATCCAGTTGGATGATATTATTTTTATATCATCTGTCCAGCGTGTCGGTGGTTTTCCTCTGCTTCTTTTGTCGGCTCTAGGTCTCCATTCCAGAATCCTCTTTGTCCATCTTCCGTCCTTTAACCTTGCAACGTGTCCTGCCCATCGCCATTTTGCCCTAGTAATGTGCTCAATAATATTATCTACTATACGCAGATTCTCGATTCTCACCCTGTCCCTTAATGTCAGTCCCAAGCATTGATCTTTCCATTTTTCGATGTGCTATTTGTAGCTTTTTTATTGATGATCTTGGGTAAGAGGGTTTCTGCCCCGTATGTTAAAACTGGCAACACGCATTGATCTTTTTACTCTTTGATATGTTGGATTTGAATATGTTGCTTAGTTTGCCATATGCCGCCCATCCTAGAGTCACTCTCCTTGCCAGTTCGCACTTTTTGCTGATTTTTACCTCATGTCCCAGATGTATGTATTTTTCCACTAGTTCAGTAATTGTCGATCCGTCCACCTATTTGTTCACTTGGTACTAAGTTCGTCATCATCTTTGTTTTGCTGTAATTTATTTGTAATCCGACTTTCTTAGGATCAACATTTTTAAGATCTATAAGCATGGTCTTAGCATCTTCTAGATTATCCGTTATTAGAACTATGTCGCTAGCAAACCAAAGGTGATTTAGTTGTTCGCCATCGATTCCGACTCCCTTGGTGTCCCACTTGAGATCCTTATACGCATGTTCTAAAATAGCGATAAATAGTTTAGGCGACATGTGGTCTATATCCGCGTTTGACGTCAATTTGTTTGCTGTTGACGTGGAGTTTGACTGTAGTTGCTACATTCCTATAGAGCGTACCTGTAGTCCGCACGTGATTCCTTTAGACATTTCATAATTGCATCAAACTCCACAATGTCAAATGCCTTCTGAAAGTCCACGAACAGTAGAACCAATGGTCGGTTGTACTCAATCAATAGTTTTTTCTATAAGTACTTTAAGAACTTGGATGTGGTCGTTAGTTCCGTATCCAGATCGAAAACCAGCTTGCTCTCCTGGCTGATAAAGCTCCATCTTAGTCTCCATTCTCGAGGTTATGATTCAGGTATATAACTTGTATAAGTGGTTTAGCAGGCTGATAGGCCTGTAGTTTTCAAGATTTGTGTTGTGCCCTTTTTGGTGCATTAGGATCATAGTTGCATCGTTCCATCGAGAAGGAATAGCTTGCTGGTGTAGGCACAGGTTAAGAAGGATTTGTATTTTTGCCAGCATTGTTTCTCCTCTTCTCCGTCCTCTCCTGCGGCTTTATTGTGTTTCATTTTGGTCAAGGCATAGAGAATTTCTTCTTTATTAATGTCTGGAATATCCTCTGATCCTTGATTTATGACTCTGTCGATACCGGCTCGGCAGCCAGTTCATTTCTGTTCCTATATAGTTCTTCATAAAACTCCTCTACCACCTTTATTATTTGCTCCCTGTTTGAAGTAAGGTTTCCTTGTGCATATTTCTTTCTTTCCATTTTCGAATTTCCTACTTAGGACTTTCATGCTCTTGTTGTCTTCAATATTGGTTTGCATGATTTTTTCCTCTTTGTATTTTCATATGCATTTCCTTATTAAATTCGAAATGTTCTTGTTATTATTTCGAATCTTGATCTTGAGATTCGAATCTCAATATTCAGTGTGCCAATTAAAAAGAAAATCTTTGATTTTCCGAAGAAGCGAAGAAAACTGACAACAATGCAGTTGCTACCATAGGAATTGCAATGGTCTACGACGACACTTAATGCATCAAATTTAAGTCTATATTTTTTGTTCCCACAAAATGACCGCATAAAAAAGCCGATGAGGTCAAATCAGGAGAGCAGGCGGACGATCCATTTAATTTGTAACTAAACACTTTTTTTTTAGTAATTGTAGATGCTAATTATACGTAATTACATCGTTTAATTCAGTAAAAAGTTTATTCGTTTAATCTCAAAGAAATATGCAGTGGGCCAATAAAAAAATACATTCTTTGAATTCCAGAAAAAAAAAATGAGGAAAACTGACAACACGCAGTTGCTACAATGATCTAAGATACTCGGGACTAAGGGATGCTAATAATGTGACTTTTTGGCTGGATAATTGCGCCAGTCTGAACAAAAATTGGTGTTTTTTCACATTTCTTGTAAGGATAGTAAATTCAGATGAAATATCAGTCACAGAACTAACTGTGACTTACTTTGAGCCTGGGCCTACATTTATGTCTGCAGACAGCTTCCACCATCAGGTGGAGCTGTCACTAAAAAAGCAGGGAAAGACATATGATTTCAATGACTGCAAAGGCTATAAAGTTATCAAACAACAAGAAAGTTGAACTGAAATCAATGAGTCATCATACGAATTTCTATAGATGAAAAGATCTCAAATCTTAAAAAAATATTAACCTAGACCCACATCATCCACGTTTAGCTAAAATGGTTTAGGTTAAAGCTACAAGGGGAAACTATTTTCTAGAGTATAAACAAAAGTTAGATTTCTTTTGCAAGAAAGGTATGAAAACTCGATGCACCAAATTTAAATTAAAACTTTATTTCTTATTTCCACAAGATGGCTCCCATAAAAAAGTCCATTGAATCAAATCAGGAGAGCGAGCGATCCATTGAGTTTGCAACTAAAAACTTAATTTTTTTTAGATATTTAATTTCCTAGATGCCAATTATACATAATTTGCAGCTGCCAATTATGCGTAAAACCTTTCATTTTTGTTCTCTTTCTGTAACATTAGTAACTCAAACTACGTCGATGCATGTCCCAAATTCACGAGATTTCAATTATCCCAGGCTTTTGACTCATCCTGTATGTAATTGTAAAAAAAAGTCAATTAGCCAAAAAAAAAAAATCAATTTTACGTAGGTACTGTAAGTAGGTACTTCTAGCTTCCGCACAACAATCGTATTATTTTGTCAGCGACTGAAGGCTGAAATCTAAATATTTAACAGCCTCTATAATCGAATGCATGTCGAGCCTACGCAGTGTTGTAACCGCAACCTATCCTACGCGAATCTCTCGACACGTGACACACTTTTCGTGGTGTTATTTTCGTAGTAGCAACAGGTTTGTTTATTTCTATAAAGATATTTATTTACCTAATCCTTCTCCCAAGGATTTAGATCGAGTTCGATGCAATCGATTAGCGTTTCTTGTTAGCTGTATACATGGTGTCCAATATAAGAATGCACAGTACAGGGATCTCGTAAACCAGAAGAGGTACAAAGATGGTTAAATTAGAGAAAAGGTGTGCCTTGCTGAACCCTACAACGTCATGCTTCGAAATCTAAAAAAGTCCGATTACTTGCGAAGTTATTTGAGAAAACCCGAATTTTCTCGATTTCGTTTTTCTGACTTTATTTCAAAATATATGACAATGCAAATTTCACATTCCCATTGATGTTATTACATTTTCAATCTAGCGTTTCGTTTCTTAGTAACCATCATCAACTTTGTTTTTTTAAATACATACTCGAAAAAATTCTGTTATTCCTAAAAAATTCTAATTTCAATCCTAAATCCAACAACATATCGCTATTTACATTTATCCGACATTTCGGATTTAAAAAAAACCATCATCAATGCTATTTGATGATGATTACGAAGGAACGAAACGTCGGATCAAAAATATAATTACGTCATCATGTAGAGGAGGCAAAATGACATAGGAATGTCAATTTTATTTTGATCAATTTTCATTATTAAAGCCTGAAAAAAAAATCAATTGCAATCTACGAATTCTTGAAATTTAAAACATAATTAATATTTTTCAGATTTTAATAACGAGGATATTATTATATCACAATAAAATTCACGTTCCTATGCCAATTTTTGTCCTCTACCTAATGATGTAATTAGATATTTAATCCCACGTTTCGTTTCTTCGTAATCATCATCAAATATAATAGAATAGAATAGAATAGAATACTTCTTTATTTCAAATCAATCAAAGTACAAGATACAGTAAATAAAATTAAATGACGTCAAAAAAGAGGAGAAAAATTTAACACATATTTTTAAATTTCCTAATATTATTTAACATTTTCAACTGGTTTGGTAGTTTATTAAATACTCTGATACACATGTAAGCAGGATTTCTCTCAGTTAAAGACAGTCTATGTATTGGAAAATTTATATTTTGGGTACGTGTCTCATAGGTAAAATTAGTGTTGTTTTTCAGCGAATAACTCCCTATGTTTGTGTAAAAATATTAGGCATTCAAATAAATAGAGACCATAAACTGTAAAAATTTGTTTTTCTCTAAGTATACCCCGACACGACTGTTGATAATCCATTTTGTACATGATTCTTATGACTCTTTCTTGTATGATAAAAATGCTTGAAATATTCCCTGATCCCCAAAACATTAGACCGTACCTCATGATAGATTGTTACTAACAAACTCCACATGTTTGTCCCACCTCAAGAACTGATCAATATATACACCCAAAAATTTGGTATATTCTGAAACTTCAAAGTCTTGGTTGATTAAATGTATAGTTGGAGGTATAACTTTATTTGATCGGTTTGTTCTGAATACCACAATGTTTGTTTTCTGATCATTAAGAACTAGTCCATTTTTATCGAGCCATTGTTTTGCCTCACGAAAATATTCATCAGTTGTCGAGATGAGATCAAATACATGCTCTTCACCACTAACCATGTTGGTGTCATCAACAAACTCACTTATTCCCACCCTAGAGTCATTAATTAATCGTGACAAATCATTTATAAAGATCATAAATACAAGTGGTTCTAATACACTTTCTTGAGGGATCCCTATTGTAGTTATACATGTATCGGATGTAACATTTACATGGCCTTTAATAATTTGCACTCTCTGCTTTCTCTTTGAAAGGTAAGACTCAAACCATTTTTTTGCATTTCCTCTTATTCCATATCTGTCACATTTTTTAAATAAAAAAACTCCCAGTTTAGGTAGTCATAGGCCTTACATAGGTCCAGAAACAAACCTAAAGCAAGCAAATCATTTCCAATTATTTCTAATACTTTTTTTGCGAATTGGAAGATTGCCGTTTGAGTTGACCTACCCTTAAGAGAGCCATGCTAAGCCTCACTAAATATATTACAATCTCCAAAAAAAATTACCACCCTCGAATATTTTTGAAAAACTATTAAATATACTAATAGGCCTATAACTATTCATACTTTATTTGTCACCCTTTTTGAATAAGAGCTTAATCACTGCCATTTTCAGTTGTTCCGGAAATATGCCTTACTTAAAGGAGTTTTAAACTATGTAAGCTAGAACTTTCTTTATTTTGTTTATCGAAAGCCCTCCGAGCGATAGAGCCTACCAAAGCTTTTTCTCAACACTAGCTACCACTTTTGACTCAATACAGGTCGATC
>JAEQML010053254.1:0-40591 GCA_016904865.1 Pissodes strobi | reverse complement strand
AAAAATCTATCTCTGGACGTGTAATGAACGATATTTTTTATTATACTTGTTTGAAAACAATAACAAAAACAGAAAATATGATATAGAAAAAGACATCTGAAAAAAATTAACATTTTGATTTTCATGAGAGAGATCATATAGAGATGATCTAGAGATAAAAAGAACATGTAATTACTATAGTTAGAATACTGAAAATTAACTAATCATCTAACAACTAATAATGATTTTAATTTGAATTGTTATTATTAATGGTTATGTTTATTGTGCATTTCGTATTATTGTACAGGTTAAGTCCTTTTGAAGTCTCATTTTGTGAAACTGCGGTTATTGAAGCAGACCCCTCGCAAATATTTTGATTATCTCGACTGGTTGAAACGGTTGCCTTTTCTGAGTGAGAAGGGTTAAACAGTTTTCATGATCCTTCAAGTTTTCTTTGTGTGGATTCTTCTATATATCCTTCTGCTGCACCAGAAGAACGCCATCCTCCATGTCTTTTCAGAGTGAGTAAGTCACCGCCGCTTTCGACCAACATGGTTGCTGATGATCGCCTTAGTCCATGCCCGGATATTCTTTGGGATTATCGAGTTTTATTAATTCTGCAATAATTTTCGGAACATCACTGATGGTATGGCATCCAGCGTGTTGAGCATAACATCTGCCGTTTCTGTATGCGATAAACAATCTTTTGCTGATCATATTTTTGGGTCTTAAAGCTGCATATTTACGATAAAATGTGCAGGGCTCAAAAGTACATCCTTCATTGGTAATTGAGAAACTTCTTGATGTATAAATTTTATCATTATTGCACATTGTAGTCATAGTAGTTATCTATAAACAATGTGTTATTATTCGCAATACCTGTAAAGAATAATTGTTAAGCTCTTATGTTTGTTGTCTAAATATATAATTTCTTTTTCATAAATAATTAATTATGAAATAATAACAATAATAATAATAACACTTTTTGTTCTCCACAATATGGTAAATAACATCATTTTAGAAATGTTTGAATGTCTGGCGTTATTTAGCAATTTTGTATATTAATACTGGCTTTTCAGTGTTTAACGGCCGCGATTTTAAACTTCACTTGTTTTTTTTTAAGTTTGAGCTAAATATTTGAGTACCCCTAATATTTGGAAAAAACGCTTAAACCTACGCGGGCCGCGGGAGGGCTATTGTATTTGCATCGACGCTACAGAACCAGTCATAAAACTGCAAACTTGGTTGCGAACCAAGGAAGGTGTAATTATTATTTTTTCTTTAATTTAAAGTGTGTAGCCAATGTACTTGTAGACCAGAGTCGATCCAGTCAAACCATGAACAAATTTGAGACAGGCTGAAATTTGGTATGTACAGGGTGTCCCAAATTCGAGCCTCATCATTGGGATCTTGGAAACTAGAAGAGATACGAGGTCGGTTAAATTAAGGCAAAGTTGCGCAATTTGATGCTGATTAAAATGCCACCTTAAAAGTTAGAAAAATCCGAATACTTCCGAAGATATTTAGAAAAAACCGAATATTCGCGATTTCATTTTTATTTTTTTATGACTCTATTTGGATAGATATTACAAAATAATTTTCATATTCTCATTGCTACTTTTTCTGTTCTGCAAGATGGTGTTATCAGATTTTCAAACCGACGTTTCGTCTTTGAGCTGCCATAATCAACTTTGTTTTTTTAAATACGGCCCTGGATTTTTTATTACGGACTTTAAGAGCTTCTAATGTCCCAAAACCAATGATGTATCGCACTTATTCGAACAAATCATTTTAATGATTTCCTGGCAAAATCTTACCAAAAATATGTTTTCTGTCTCTCTCTAACACATGAGGTCTTATGGAAAATGCCATTAATATGAATTTTTCGAATAAGTGCGATACATCATTGGCTTTGGGACTTTAGATGCTCTTAAAATCCGTAATAAAAAATCCAGGGCCGTATTTAAAAAACTAAAGTTGATGATGGCAGCTCAAAGACGAAACGTCGGTTTGAAAATCTGATAACACCATCTTGTAGAACAGAAAAAGTAGCAATAAGAATATGAAATTTATTTTGTTATATCTATTCAAATAGAGTCATAAAAAAATAAAAATTAAATCGCGAATATTCGGTTTTTTCTAAATATCCTCGGAAGTATTCGGATTTTTTTAACTTTTAAGGTGGCATTTTAATCAGCATCAAATTGCGCAACTTTGCCTCCATTTAACCAACCTCGTATCTCTTCTAGTTTCCGAGATCCCAATGATGAGGCTCGAATTTGGGACACCCTGTACAGGGTGGCCCGTTTATTATGGGATGACACCTTATCTCAGAATCTACGGGGTGTACCAAAAAAGTTTAATAAAAAGGTTGTTTGAATTTACTTAAATTTTTATAATATTATATTTGTATATATAATGGGTGTTCGTATTTTCGTGGACAAGTATCAATTTCCTTATTTTAAATAGCATATTAAAGTACATTTTGAATTCCTCAGAAAATTCTATAGATATTTTACATATAATATCCTATACCTAAGTCTAACCGTTTTTGACATATTTCGACTTTTATGTCAAAAACAACGTTTGCAGGTCTAAATATAACTACCAATTTCTCCTATTGAAAGCCTTTATTATTTAACTAGTTGATAAGCCTGTCTCTCCCAGGAAATGTATATAAAATTCTTTGTTATACTGGTGATGGTGGTGTATAATTGACCGACATTTGGGATGCAAGTAAAATAGGTTCCAAAACATCAAAGTGAACCCCACAAAGTTCACCAGAAAAACGAAGTCGTTTCACAGGATGGTGTTCAGATCCAAACGCGCAGTATATAACGCCGTTTCTCGACATAAATCATAGAAAAAGGTTATAGGGGGAATATAAATAATTTTTTCTTCAAACCTCAGTAAATCAATCATTACTCGACTGTGTAGGCGGCCGTGAAGTTTCGTTTTTCCTCCGCCGGAGCTTTACTTTTCACTTTTCCGCCGGCGGAGGTAAAAGTGTTGTCATAGCAACATAGATACAATACAAACAGACAACAAAATAAGCGTCAACAACTCAAGATTTATTAAACTACAATTTGTATTTATCACTCAATTTGTGACTGCATTTCTAAAAATCACTAATTTAGGAACAAATTGGTTATTATATTTAATCGAACTTACTCAATAACTGCTGATCAATACGGAATTAAAACGCAATCGGAAAAGCAATTTTAAAAAAATTATTATTGCTGACAGTGTCCACTGACAGCTTTATGTTACGTTACTACTCACTACTCACTGACACCGCGCCGGTCTAAGCCGCCTTGCGAACCCACTTATCTTTAATAATTATTATTATTACTATTAAAAAGAGATGTTTTTGCATTAATTTGTCGACATTTGAAGAAAAAACAGCATATTTTATTTGGAGGAAAAGTATCACTTTTCCTCCATATAAAATAATATACTATTCTCCAGTCGCCTGAAGTTCCCACGTTGTACCATACATGCCCCTTTTTCGCATGTCAAGAAAATAAGATTCAGGAGTTGTGTAATTATCACCCGCCTCTGTACTGGTTAACACCTGAAATCGGTTCCAGTTTTTTACTACATGTTCAACAATTTCTTTACGGACTTCCATGCCTCCTGTATCGTACCGTAAATCAAATACGCCAGAGAGGAAAACAAACAATTTCCATCTCTCGCAATGGAAATGACAGAGTAAGGTACGTTATTTATCGTCAATAATGTCATGTTATTGTTTAATGTTGGACAATTAAAAAACAAACCAATAAATGTAGCACGCTTACCTATAATATTTTGCAAGAAAACAATAATTAAGTTTATTATATTCAACGAAAAAATCCAAACTAACTACATACCTACTAAACAAAGAAGTGCCCAATTTTATAACTAATATGCTTATTAATTAACTTACTACAAACTTACTAAAAACTAATACTAATAAACCTAATATCCTAATAAACATAATGTTCTCGATTGCAATACCTAACAAATGACAACAAAAAAAAATCGAAATATCCTAATATACCTAATATCTTCAAAATCATGCATGACAAATTCCTAACAAACAACAACAAAAAAATCCGAAATACTAAACAAAAAAAGTATCCAATTTTATATCTAATATGCTTATTAATTAATTTATTTACTAACTCAGGGTTGCCAGACCGTTCGGCTCGATTTCCCCAGTGGAAATTAAAAAATCCCTCAAATTTAGAACTTTTTGAAAAAAATTCCCCAAAAAATATATTTTTTTGTTTTCGTGGATTAGATATGTTATTCCTGGTTTTTAATAATTCTTCGAGGCTAAAATATTGTCCCAATATCTCTAAAATAGCCCCAAAATAAGCTCTGTTACAAATAAATCCTGAAGAACTAGAAAATATTTAGTGCAAATAAAGCTACTTTGTCCAGGATTTTTTTTTTATTTTTCAAATGAAAGAGAGAACTTATAACCAATAGCAAAAACAAGATTAAAAAAGAGGTGTGTGCTTACGACTGTACGACAGAAGTGAAAACTCTAATAAAGCGATATTAAAAGCTAAATAAAAATAAGAAAAAAAGTTTCTTGAAAGAAGGCTCTGGTATCGAACCCGATACCCCTAATCTAGCACCATTATCCATCACCTCACTCGAAGGTTTTTGTCGAATACGAGTATAAGTATACGGACCGGTATAATACATAAATTATACCAAGTCGATTATTGTGTAAACGGACCCAAAGGCGTTTTCACTTCAAAAATATAACATTTCTTGAACTGATTAGTATATTTAACCTAGGATTATTTCCCTAAAGTTAAGTACCGATAAATTTCTTTAAAAGTATATTAAATCACTTGGCGGATTAAATAAATATTTTTATGCCGCAACTATAGATGACGTCATCGCAGTTCAAGCATAAAAATTAGTAAAATATATATTTTTTACATTTTATGATCAGAATAATTGGATTTTTGTATTTTTATCTGATTTTGTCATATATTTAATACTACAAATATATGGATTTTGTGATTTAAGAGATCAGACTTGACTCCAGTCCAGTGTTGCCAGATGGATAATTTACTTAACAGTAGGACAAGGCAATAAAAAACAGTAGATTTGTCTATCCGAACAGTAGGATATTTTATTAAATGCGTTTTTATAAGCTATGGACAAAAAATATTGAAAAACCACAAAGTAAGTGCATACATATCCCTACTCTAACATTAAACCTATAAACAAGAATATTTTTGGACAAACTTTTAAAAAGAAGAAATTCTGGTAACGAAATATAAACATTAATCAAATGTTAATGTTGGTTGTTTCTTTGCAGATTTTGCCGATTTCAAATGAGCAGCGCTTTCTTTGTGACGAAATAAGATCTGTTTACCAGTGGAACCAATATTAATACCTTTATTGCAGACAGTACAGTACAATATGCCTCGGTATTAGTTTTCCCTTGTCTAAGCCAACCTGCAAAGTTTTCGTTGCTTTCCCAATCGCGTCTGTATTTTTGTGAATACTTTTCCCTCTTTCTATAGGGTTTACTACTAGACGGACCTGCCCCACCTCATAAATCTGGATCCTCGGAGCTAAAAATATTTACAGTCAAACCTGATTTCTTCGTTAAAAGATAAACTAAATTAAGTAGGTACCTGCTCATCTTCTTCACTGTAAAAAATCACGTTATAGCTATTAATATTAAAACACCCACAAAAACGATTACTCAATGAACAGACTTGAAACTTGAAACAAGTTGTAAGTTGTTTCAAACAACTTTCATTCAAGCAAAAACGGACGCGAACAAAACCAAAACAAACGAAAATAAATTATAGGGGGTTCCCCAACGCGCCAATATAAAATCAAAAGCAGTACGATCTTTGAGCGTCCGTAAGTGGGGAATTCTCCGAAGGTTTATTACCAACATCAGATGGAAACGATAAAAAAACAAAACAAAAATTATCAGTGTGGCTGTGAATTAGGGTCGCTTTTTTCATTTTTGTCCATGTTTTAATAAATCATTTTAACAGGAGATTTTATGTTGAAAACAGTAGAACAGTAGGTTAAAGTTAAGAACAGGTCTGGCAACACTGCTCCAGTCGCGTCAAACTTAAAATCCCCTGATATTCCCCAGATAAATATTGTTTCCCCAGTAGAAATCCCCAGAATAAAATATCCCCGAAAAATACCCCAAAGAAAAAAAAAATCCCCTAATCTGACAACCCTGTTAACTAACTACTCATGCTCAAAATACCAGCAACGCAAAAATTTCACCTTAGCGGTGCTAATTGGTAATAATATCGATCGATTTTTAGTGTATCGTATAAAGCTAAAGCGATATCGGCTACCACGTGATATTTTTGCCAAGTTTGTATTAAAATCATATTTTTCCCTTTATTTATTTTTTGGCATTTATTTTATTACTTAAGCTTAATTAAAGTAGAACCAAAATTGAAACCTCAACTTACGAAATTGGCAACTGTGTCACGTAGAAGTGAACAGCCCCTAAAATAATTTTGGGTAAAGATGTTTGAAGGTAATGTTTACTTGATTAAAGGATAAGTGGGGGAGAGCTGTTCTAGTAGTGGGTTTCGCACTAACGCATCCGCCCAGTCACGACCATCATATGAGCTTAGCTCTAAGATAGTTTACACCCTTGTTGAAACGGTGGCACTATATTTATGGACCCTCCAGTATGATGAGCATCCGCTCTCCTGAGGGTTCCGACTTTCACAACCGTTAAATTTAAGTATGCAGGGTTGGAGGTTTACACACAGGAATCTCATACAATGAGCGCATAACCAGTTTCTGCCAGGACTTCTGGTATCTCCGCAGGGCAATCACACCTATCTTCTCTTGATCACGTTTCCACGTGCAGAAAAACTCGAGACTCGAGATGCCTAATACGAATTCACTATACGACTTATCCCTTGCACTTTACCAACTGGCCTGACCTTCCAATTTCGCTCCAACAGAGCCCAACATGTTTTCACCCTCGGTCCGCGTGTAAAGCCATACGAAGGTTAGGTCATGAAATGCCCGTTAGAGGTAAAGAATATTTTGGGAAATGGCATGATTGCCGGTTTGTTAAAATTATATAAGTAAATAGAAAAAGCTATTGGTGATTGCATATTATTTTGAAGTGCGTGGGACCTTCTATTACTATAAATATTTTCTAGTAAAACATATTTCCTTACATAAAAGGACGAGTTATTATGAAAATATTTCTTAGTTTACCATTTATTATATTTGCAATATAGTGGTATCACAGATGTCACATGTTATAATAGGCAATTCACGTTTATTTTGCGTGCAAGTTGGCCATAAAAAGTTTGATCTCATGTAGAACTATTGCCACGTAATGCTGTTGCCAAGTCTCGAATTATATCATATTTGTTGTTGTTGCTCGTTTTTATTCGTCTTCAATGCATTGAGGGAACATATCGTGGCCAGCCGTTATGAAAAAGGAGTGTAAATATATTATATATGAAACTGGAATGCAATTAAAAAAATGTGGTAATCAAAACCAGAAAAGAAATTCAATGGGACGTTATCATATAGTCAAACGGTTGCTACTTTGTTATAATAAGTGCTGATGTTTTCTTGATTATTATGCCTAATGATAAAAATAAACTCACACTATGCAGTCGGTTTGCTTTCAGGCTTAATTTTATGAGTCTTAGGCCGTAAAACGTATAACTGGGGATCTCGGCGACCAAGTTATCCTCCAAATCTAGAGCGATAAGCCGGTTAAGACCCTTAAAAGCTTTCTGGGGAATTTCCTTCAACTTGCCGGACACCAAACTAAAACTCTCCAGGTGAGACCTCAGGACGCGTAGCGAATCGTCGTGCAGTTCTTCGATGTTTGATTGCGATATCTGGATGTGACGTATGGTTGCCGACTCCGGAAATATGTTTTTCGGAAGTTTGGTCTGTAATAGGAAAAGTTGTCAATTCAAAAATAAGTGAAGGCTCTTAGTTTTACTTACCATCGACTTATCCGGCTCGTAGACTGAAAGCGATTGCACCGGCGCGTCCACGGCCTCTAGCAACATCTTTAGCGTTTGCGCAGTGGCGGCGGGACATTCCAGGTATATACCGTTTTCGAAATTGTAGCAGTGGCAGGAGGGGTTGGCGGCCGGGTCGGGACATAGTTTGCCGCCCCCCCTGACGACGCCCCACAGCATTAGGATGCTCGTAAGGGCGGTCCAGTGCCGGCTCATTTCGTCCGGTTGGGGAGGTTGGGCATGGTCGTCGTCGGGGCCATTTATCCGAAGTTGTGCTGTTTGGCCGACACCTGAAAGAATACAACATTTTGATACAAAAATATCGTTAATCTCCATATAATTATGTATATTTTTAATAATTTTTTTTTTTGGTATAAAACTAGGTGAGCTTTAACGCTTTATTCGGCAAACCGTTAAATTCGCCATAAAAACGATTGTACATACATGATCTCTTTAATGCTCATATATATGCCATGTATACAAATTTGTAATATCTTTAATATTTTCAGAGTTTTTATTTTTTTGTGAAGCCACATTTTGGGCTTTAACGCCTTCTTAAGTAAACCTTGAAGCTCGTCATACAAAAAAATGTAAAGAGGTTATATGTTGATGTATTTAATGTCCATCTAAGTTTGTTGCGGTAATTTTAACAATTCCGTAACATCAGGTTTTTCCGAGTTGGCTTGTATTTATTTTTAGTTTCAAATAATTACTTTCCATCTTCAACCTATTTTGAATTAGTGTCTGAATCGACCTGGTAGCAACAGTGTGGAAAATTCCGCATTAAATAGTGCGAAAATATTAATAAAAACTGAATTTTTATGTTACCCATCAAGTTCATTCAAACTAATTTTTGTCTTTTAAATATACCAGTCGATAATTATCTCGTTAATATAAAATGAAAATAATATTATGGGTTGAATTAACGTAAATACAGCAATGGAATATATTATTTAAAATTGATAATTAATTTCAAATATGCAGTTTTATGATTAAAGATCGGTCGCTTCGTACGTACGGTGGAAAAAATTTAAATATTTGTGACGACTGCGTGTCAGTGTAATTTTTTTCGAGATGTGATTCTGGTGGAAGGTAGAAGGTAGGTCTCGATTTTAAAATCTATCTTGTGCCGACGACCAGTGTGTGAGGTTGTGAGAAAGTAGGGCTTGACTTTTTTTTAGTTTCTTTGCGTTATTTGACCTTATTTCTAGTTTTCTATATCGTAGAGTCTGTAGGCAGAATAAAGCTGCTAGGCGTGCGAATCTATGATATCTGCCTATTAATAAGCTCGTGAATATCTGATATTTGGCTACTATCGTTTCGCATATCACGTTGTCTTTTTCCGTGTGTATGTTTGTGCCTGTAGGGCATGTGAGATAGTGGGATTTTGGGCTTAAGGCTCTTGTAAGAGAGAAAAAAAAGAGACTCGATCCAAAAGCAGGGGATATTAAATTTCGGGTTTAGTCCAGCAACCCAACTAAGGAATCGATCAAATTGACCTATAGGGCTCATATTTAGGTTCTAGTTAGAGGTAGCAATTTTTAGAAATTAATAACTAAAACTGCCGAGAGTGTAGGATAATGAGTCTAATTTTCTCTGATATCTTATCGGATGTTAGGAGTTCAGAGTTAAGCTTAGTTAGTTGTTGTTCGGCCTATAGAAGCGTTTTATCGTCACCTTGTTATTTAAAGAGCGCCTTCTCAAGCCCTTCTCGACAGTGGTCGGTACAAGATCGTAATAATTGTTTGTTTGTTCTATTTCTCTATGTCTGTTTAAATTTGTTTTTACCTCTATTTTGGAATTAAACTGATTTTTGAGTTAGAAAATGGCTTTCAGGCAATAATTGAATTGAATAATTGTCATTACCTTTATTTTGAAGTGAATTGATTTTTAAGTTGAAAAGTAGCATTCAGAAGATAATTGCATTCGGATTATCTGTTTAAATTTATCGATTTCACTTTTGTTCTTACCTGATTACTGTAATTGTTTTTTTATTGAAATATTGTTCATCACAATCTTTATCAGCTGAAACAGCTATTTATTTTATTTATTATTTTTAATCAGTTCACTGCTTAATTTAAAACCATAATTATTATTGTCTATGGTCTAAACAATTCTGTGCAAATTGGTGGAGGCATATTTAATTAAATTAAATTCAATTTTTCCTTCAACACGTTTTGGCATTTTTCAACATTGTTAATTGAGAAGAATTATTTCTAGCTATCGCTTGCCAATCTTTATATTAAAAGCCTAACCTTAGACAAGCGACATTCTCCGCCAAGTTGAAACAGAGTTGTATTAACATTCTTGTGAACTCTTTAACTGCCTTGCACTGGTTTTTTTTCATGCTACTGAGTCCACACGCACTCGGCCTACCAGGACAGCTTCCAGCGACGTCGCAGGACAGATCCGAGGTACTACAGCAATTTCCATGAACCCTCTCCAGGAAGCTCGGAGGAAGCATAAGGTGATTAGAGGGCAGTTATCTCCAGGAAGATTCAACAGAATTAACAGTTATTTTTGTTGGAGGGAAATGCAATAAAAATTGTTTTTTGAAACTTCTAATCTTTTATTTTGCGCTTTTAACCACTACAGCACTTGAAAAAAAAACTTTCATAATCATGCTCCGGACCTATACACCCTATACTCAGAGGGTATAGGTTTCAGTTTATCTTTTTAGTAAATTAAATTAATAATTTAAAGAAAAGTGCATTTATAGTTTATCTCGTAACAAATTGGCTTCTCTTGCAACAAATTGAGAAATTACATTTTATCTTAACATGTTATGTATAAGAATTTGTCATATCTCTAATATTTTTAAAATTATAAAAATTTGTAATGCTTTTTTCGTAGACCAACGTCTTCTTGAGAGAACCTTAAAGTTCGCCATACTAAAAAAAATGAGCGAGTATGCTAGTACTAGAGACACTGATGTGTAAACATATCTTATATCGACATGCACAAATATTTGAGCAGCCCTCGTAAAATCACCACGCATGGTTATGATGTCACGCAGCCGCATGACATTTCCGTCCCATTTGCCGATATTTACCCCCATACCACCGCCTAAGATGTTTACACATTAAAAATTGTAGAGACAATAATATGTTGATCTCGGTAATTCCCAAAATGGGTTACGTATAAAAAAATTTCATATCGAATATTTTAAGTTACCCTTTTTTTGTTATAGAATTTTGTAAGCAATTTTTCAGCAAACTTTAGATTTCGTAAAAAATGTAGATAGATAATATGGTGATCTTTTTAATGTTCATATATCTTGTTTATCAAAATATTTCATATGTTGAATATTTTCAGATTGAGGACTTGGGCGCATTTTTGTCCTGCTTCGATTTCCTTTTAACATGCATGGAAAATACGTCAAGAAGGTAGTACTTTTGGAACCATACTTTGATGTATTTTCTGCCATTATTCTTGTAGAAGAGGGAGAAGAAAAACGGAATGGTTAAGGAAAATAAAAATGAGAACGAAAAGGGAAGAAAAAGATGGAGGAAGGACTAATTGAAAATCACCTTTAACAACAAATTAACGTACAAAAAACAAAATTGAAATATATTAAATAATGTGAACTACTTGTATTAATAAACGACGACCTAAACTGTATTTAAATAACAGCTCTAATTATGTGTGTTTGAAATGCGCTTTTTACTATTATTCGCGCTTTAATGGTATCAATATATTACAAATAGATAATATCGTTATGAATTCCCCTTTGATTGCATTAATATGAATAAATTAATCAAAATTCAAACGAGCAATGGGTAAAAAGGCCTTCACATATCGGATATCAATTATTAATCTGCCTTCATTCTGATGTTATAAAAAGATAAATACGTAATGCTATATTTATAAATATGAGTTTTTCTGTATGTTGCTGTAATTGCTTCATATTTAAATAACGAATAATACATGCCTTTAAGAGCAGATATTCAAAGTTCTCGTAACTATTTAAAATATTCTACATATTGTCTTTTTGCTTGCTTGCATGCTTTAAGAAAATTTAAAAATCCGGAATGAGGAGAGCAGCAAGGTGTTTCTTTAAGAAAGGCAACATTTTTAACGAAATTATTAATTATAGACATCATTCAACAAATAATCAAACATTGTGATATTTCAAAAAATATTGTCAAGAACGGATTTCAACTTATCAACCGTTCCATTTTTTTATATACCTAAATGCTCTACTTAAAGCATATTACAACTGGATTAAATTTAGTTAAATACTCATTTTGGAGCGGTTTGGGAGGAAATTAAACATTATGATGAAATCCAATTAGCAAAGGCAATATAAATTAATAAACTCCTTCTACTGGTTCTCCTGGAAGTTAATTACTTACCCTTTCTTTTTAAAGGCTTTAATTTACCAAGCACTTACTGAGAAATTAAGCACCAAGTTAACTTCTCTTAACCTGTATTTCGGTTTGTATTAAATCGAATATCAACATATACATAAAATTTTATTTGGAATATTGTACAGGGTTGCTAATTAGTCTGATTGGAAATTGGACAAATAAAATCGATGTTACGTGAAAGTATATGTGCGAAAATATGTTTATATAATCAAATAATTAAAACTTTATGGCAAGCTCGTGAAAAATAATAATTAAATCTAAACTAGCAAATGACAACTAAGCAAAAATGAGAATTAACAAATAATTAACGAGAGTTAGCCAAGTTTAATATTTTTATTGTAATTATTTACCAGTTGCTCAAATGTGCTTTCGGAAAGCCTTAAAGTTCGTTAAAATTATAATATTTTTAGTTTGCAGATTTCGTCATCTAATACTTTTGCCTCACAACAATAACAGAGAACTTTTATCGCTACCGATGAAATCAGCTTATAATTGAGAATATAGAGAAACGTCAGTGGCAACCTTCTTTATGTTCTTCATCTATTTCTCTTTGCCTTTCTTTTTCTCGTTCTAATCTGCATCCTCATCATCATCATCATCCTTATCCTAATCTTTATGAATCCGTTTACAACAGAACTAACAGCTAACAAATTATGCATAAAGGTTAGCTAAGATTTATATGTTAATGCAATTATTAGTTGAACGCTTAAATGCATTTAAAATAGTAATATTTTAGTTTGCAGATTTCGGCGGACAATTCTTTGCCCCACAGCAACATAAGAGGACTTTTATTAAATTAAATTAACCAAATGTTTCTTATCCAGAAATGTCAGGCTCAATATTTTTCTCCTTAACTTCTTTGTCTTCTCCATCTCTTTCTTCTTGTCCTTATCTCCTCTCCTAATCGTCATGCTCATAATCATCATTATCCCTAGCCTAATATTTATAAATCCTCTCATAAAACAGAATTATGAATTAGTGGTTAATAAATAATTATTAATCAGTCTAACCTAAGCCAAAGAAAAGGAAATAGATATAGAAAAAAATAAAAATGAGCAAGAAAAATCAACAGGAAACAAAAAAATAAAAGTTAGGAATAATGGGAAAAAAGTATAGAAGAAGAAATAAAAAAATCAATATACACAATAAAATGATAAATAATTTCCTACCTCCCGATAATGGAAGTTAAGCTTTACACTTCGTCAATAAATATTTTCTGCATAAACAAAAATTTATAAAGTATTGAATCTTCTCACAAACTGCCTCTTTTGTTGAAGAAAAACAAAGATGATCTAGGAATAAGAAAGAAAATAGAAGGTAGAGGACAATGAAAAGGAAAGGACATGGGCTAGGGGAAAGAGACGGGATGGGGAAGGCAAGAGGAGAGAGAAACAGAAAAAAAAACAGAATGAGCAGGGTACGGTATAGCAGATAAGATAAAGAAGAAGGGTGAATGGAAAAAGGTAAATCATTTCATAATAAATTAATAAATATGTTCCTATCTCCCGATAACGAAAATTAAGTTGATACTTTTTCAATACTTAAGTATTTTATGCATAAACAATAATTTATATAAGAATATTCCCATATTAAAAATTACTTAATTTGATTAGTTGCCTGTCCTGCTGAAGAAGAAGGAAAATAATGGGAATAAGAAAGGAAATGAAAAAATGAGTAAAAAAGAAGACGTAGTTTAACAAAGAGAGGGAAGGAGAAGGAAAAATATAGAAGAAAAGGAAAATAATAAAAGAGAGAAGGAAATGGGGGAAAAAATTAAAGAGATTAAAAAACCAAGATTTATTTATAACTAATTTGATACCTTCCACAATAAATGTCTTATGCCTATGTATGTGATGAGATTAATTTCGATCGATAAGAGATGTTCTAAATTGTGTGCTCTTTGATGAGGAAAAACAAGAGCGCTAATGCTAGTAATTATTTTTCTTAATTTAAGGTTGTCGTTGAGGCGTAGGCGTAGTTGCAGTTATTTTTTAGAAAAATGTCTAGGATATTTGACCAGTAAATTCAAGGAACCATCCTATATACTTAAGTAGAATATTTATTTAAACGAGCAGATCAATCGAGTCGGATTTACTTTGCGCTTACTTAAAGGAAACATTGGTAACACTTTCTTTCGTTCTGAAATACTTCCTAGACTTCGTAAATAAATAAGAGTCCTTAAGAACGAGAGAATAATGGAAAAAACACAGAGACCCGATTCGAGCTTAATACTCTAAACAGTTTCCTTTCGGAAAGGAAAGAAACGAACGGAATCGCTATAAAGCAGAAACTTTATTAACTCCTAGCCCTTGACGGAATGTGTTGCACCACTTTCGTGAGATTTAGCGTTTCGGTCCGTATGCTGCCTTAGCAGACCGAGCATCGAATCGTTAAGAGCTCGTAAGTTCAGACTACACTTCTTCAAAGTCGAATTATTAACGTTCTCTCGCTGACCCTGCTTAACGTGAACGTTTCTAAGAGCTGTGCATTTAACGTAACTTGCCGCGTAAAAGTGGCCTAAAAAAATCAGTGACGCAAAATTTAATGCCTTTGTACTTTGCGTTAATTATATCTGTGAACTCCGTAACTAATAAATAGCCAGATGTGGCATTGCAATAGATATACTTACATAATAATTTAATGATGAGCGCCGTATGCATTATCTTGCGTTCTCCTACATAACAAGAAATAATTTTGCGAGAAATTGAGATTTTTCGAGGTGAAAACGGGGAGTGTAGCTAGCATGACGAACAACGCGTTCAGGATGAAAGAGCTGTTTTCGGTATCAGCCGATTGGCGTATGTTGCAAAATCCAAATGTGTCAGTGGTGGCTCGTCGTATAAAACAACTAAGGCTGGGCCTCACATGTAAATATTATAAATATAAAACGTTTTTTGACTAATTTGCAATCATAAAAATACAATCAAATATTATCTTTTAAACGCTCAAATCGTTGCCCGCCGCATAACATAGCTGTAGCACGGTATAAATAAATATTTGTACTCTGGCTGTAGTAAGCCCAGAAATGTTTGGCTTCATACGAGTCATGCATTTCCGGTATTAGTACTACGCTCCCCACGTGTTCAGTTGCACAAGACAGGGCTTTAAATCATTTAATTTTAGTAGTCTTATGAGGCCCACAAATTTGTGGTTGTATGGGTATTATTTTTAGCAGTAGCTTGCATGTTACTCATGAACAAGAAAACAAACAAAGGAAAAAAAGGACAAAGAAAAAAAAAAAACAAATGATTGATAAATAAATGATTTCATTGTTTTATGGTGTATTATAAAATTTTAGACCCAACAATCAAAATAAAGAATAGGTAGGTACTACAATCCTTTGTTTACCTTACAATTATTGCTTGCCTTTGGCTCCACATGTGTTTACAATTTTAGAGAAAGCAGAGCCTCTTCGGCTATGGCTCCAGGATCTAAACAGCACATAGTGACCCTAATGAAGCTGAAAACCCTAAAGAAACTGGAAAACGGTCGACGTTTCGAGGAAAAAATCTGTCCCCGTCGTCAAGAACGAACAAATCTAAAAATTAAAATGGTTAGTAAAAGCGCAAATTGTCAAGTTTTGAATAGACTTTGACAAGATGACAGTAATAATGTCATGTCGTATAATTACTGCTTACTGGTCTATTTAGGTAAGTGTAAGTGTTATATATCTACATTTTGGTGTTATGCGTTATGCGTAGAATTCAATGATTTTTGTTAAAAGTGTATCAGTCTGATTTGCCCAGTGTAAAAGATTTTAAAGTTCATTTTGTATGCTGCATTTAGCAACAAAAGATGCTATATTTTGCGGTCAAGATTATTGGGATCTACGGTTAATTCATTCTAAATTTATTGATTCGATTTGTTGTCAATAAGCTTAAGGTTGCCGCATTTATTAATGTACCTTAATTTTATCCTACATATAGGTTAATGATATAGTTGTACTTACTTTTATGACACTGTTGTGGCCTTGAGTAGCTATTTTCATCATCCCTTTCTATTATGTTGCCCTCAGGCACTATGTGACTATATATATTTTAGTTGATAAGCCAGTCACAGAACGCTTGGGTTTGATCAAACCACTAAACCAGATATTATGTTATTAGTATAACTTTGCTTATTTATACTATATTAATTATGTTTGCAGGCCATTCTATATTTTTAAGAATTGGGTTAATAAAGCCTACTGTAAAGCCTCATAGATCTGTTAAATTCATATTTTATTTTCGGTTTGAATATTTCTGATAACTTTTTGAGACCCCTAATTTGCTTAATTCAAGTCACCGGCTGATCATTTCTGATAACTTTTTGGGACCTCTGGTTTATCTCTCCACGCGGCAGGCTGCAATTTTTGTAATATTCGGTTGGTAGTCCCGGGTAGTAGGAATGTGCTATCCTCCCGTAATTGTTGCTTTCGATTTAGATTTTTCAAGGCTTATCAATTTCGTTTAGGAGTATTTCCTAGTATTTCTTGAAAAATTTAACTTCAGCTCATTAACTGTGGCTTCCGCCGTCGTTTTACAACCATAATTAACGAGAACTAAGTCGTTTATAATCTTAGAATTATTCCTCCTATCGAATCGTTAGAATACGATACGGCAGTTCACGGCCCTACACATTTTTTCTCTTTCTAATCCGACGTTCTTTTTTTCTAATCTCGTGAGTGGAAAGGCAAATTGACTGAAAAGGATGCAGAGTTCTTCTAGAAATATCCTTCGGTGTGAGAGGAAGCATTTTGCCTTAGTGCAGTCATAGTAGACTCAACTTTAGGTATTGTGTTAATACTGCCCTTCTAGGGATCTGTGTGTGAGTCCCTAACCAGTGCTCGACACTACCAAGTTATTAAAATATTCGAATTGCACTAGACTCAAAAGAGAGCTTTTCCTCCGGGCTATACCACTGACAGTTTTTTTGTAATTATTATGAATTTAGCACTGTAGATTGTTCCTTAAAAGAACCTTCATAGTTTCGTTAAATCATTTATTTTTCTTGCCGATTAATAATCGTTTTTAATGTTTAAATATAAATCTAGTCTTGTCGGCCAAGCTTTAAGATAGATTAATTTTATTTATTCATTTATTTTCCTGACCGTTTGATATAATCGTTCTTAATCTTTAAATATAAGTCAAGCAGTGACAGTTTAGATAGCTTTCAATAATTTTATTCCTCCTTTATTCATTTGTTTATCGGGTCGATCTATATAATTATTGTGACCTTTTATCAATACATATTATTATCGCTACATTTATAATTGGTGCAGCTACTAGTGCACGCATACGTTAGAAATATGTATGTAATATGTAATAAGCTTAGGTAAACCAAAGTGATCACTTCGGATTGTAGTGTTTAGAGCATTTAGGTGTAAGGTATACAGTACCGAGTTAACAACAGAATTGGTCTCAGTACAATCAACATATTGTACCATTATTATTAATTACTTAATAGTCTTTGACATTCCTTCGATTGTCAGATTCAACAATTTTCATAAACTTTTTTCTAAAATATTCTCCTAATTAAAATCCTTGTTGCCTTTAAATTGCAAAAATTTCACTTTAAGATTGTTGTTGTTGAGGGAAAAAACCTAGAAGCTAATAAATTGATCCGTAAATTTAGATTGTGTTTTCTTGTTAAGTTAAGATTGAGTTTTTTCGTTTGATAAGCGTGGCTAACAATCCCATACAACACCAGCTGAGCTTTTCCAGTTTAGTTGGTAAGAACTGGTGGCGCTCTACGACTCCACTCCCGGAGCCGGGTATTGCAAACACGACTCTCCGGTGTTAGGTTTGTTTTTAATTAAAACCTTTACTTGCTTACCTTCTAACTTTAATAAGAAAAACGTGTTGCAACAGGTTTAGTTAATTTTTAAATGCTCCTTATCAACTTCAGTTTTTAGCAAAGGTAACCATGTGCTGTTAAAACTAACAGAAGTTTGAAGCAACACACACATCTTTATTTAATAAAATTAAAACACTTTCTTTAATCGTACGTTTTTTAGATTATGGTTCCTTTGCCAAAATTCTTGAAGCGTTCCGTATTCTGTGATTGTTATCAAATGCATCTTGACAAATATGTAACTTGTGGAATTCGACAGGAGATATGTTGGCCTATGTCACGCATATATGGAATAAGGCAATTGAGAACTATGGAGAGTCTCGAGCGATTGAGTTAGATATTTCGAAGGCATTCGAGAGAGTTTGGCATGACGGCTTGCTCAACAAACTGCCGTCCTTCGGACTGCTAACCTCTCTCTGCGGCTAGCTTGCCAATTTTCCTTAAAAATATTCACCATTAATGCGGGCGTGCCACACTTTCACCAACCCTGTTCCTCATCTATATTAATGACCTGCTGACCGAAACGAATAATGCTGTCTACAGAATAATGCTTGTCTCTTAATTTAGATCAGAAAACCCTTTATCAGCGACTGAGACAGGAGCAGATTACAGCAATTAATCATGAGCTGGAGAAAGCTCAAATTTGGGGCGACAGAAATTTGGTCCGGTTCAATGAAAGACCCAAGCAGCCACGTTTATCCAGAGGGCCAATACGGCGGGCCCTGACATCATTATGGCAGGATCGACCATTCCTACATCCTCGTCAATCGAACTACTAGGCGTCTCGGTCAACAGCAATATGTCCTGGCATGACCAAGTTCCTAACATCGCGAAATCAGCCTTCCAGAAGCTTTTATATTACGAAGTTTTAGACATTATGTACAACTCGTTTCGAGATTTAGAAAAAAATCAGTTTATGCTGACTTTAATGGACACTTCAAAATTTAAATCTTACTCCAAAAATGTTCTTACCGATGCATTAACTAACCTAAAAGTCTGTTAGCCGAATATATTTGCCGATTCTCAAAAACTGTAAAGCCATCTAAGCTAAAAATGGATACATAAAGCTGTCTAAGCTGTATACAGCTCTATATACGTATGTTCAAAAGCTGTCTAGGCTCTGTAAAACTATCTAAAAAGCACTTCATAGCTATATACAGGTTTATACAGGTATGTCCGTATAAAGCTGTCTATCCTGTATCCAGCTTTATACTACTCTATATAAAACTTGCCTGATAAGCTGTGGAAAACTGTATAAAAAGCTGTGTAAGCGGTATTCAACTTTATAGGTCTCTCTATAGTAAGCTCTTTACGCTATGCACAGGTTTGCATAAGAGCTGTCTAAGCAATATAAACCTATCTAAAAAGTATTCTGAGCTGTTATATAAAAGCTGTGTAAAAACTTTTTAGTTATATACTGCCTTATACAGGTCTGCATAAAAACTGCCGAGCTGGTGTCTAAGTTTTATACATACTACCTAGACAGCTATATATTTAGACACCTTTTTGGGCAGCTTTTATACAGATCTGTAATTTTATATATCTCGGAGAGCGTTTCTTTAGAGAGCTTAGACAATTTCTATACAGATCTGTAAAAACACAGTATTTAGGCAGCTTTGTACGACTTAGACAGCTTTTATATCGATCTATATAAAGACCCAAGTGAACGAAATCTTGACAGATGCGTGAGGGCCGGGAATTTAAACTTAAACGCGAACTTCTAACCACAAACATTCCGCTATAAATATTCTCATAATCTTGAATCATCCACATCAGAGCAAGTTGAAATATAAAAATTATTTGCAAAACTTTCTATTCGCTTTTAGCGTCACAAGCCCTGTATCTTCAAGTACCAAATTTTCGCAAACACGCTCAAATTCCCACAAACATCCTCAACCTCCGAAAACATTTACCCTTCCACAAACTACCTCGAATTTGCGCAATTTCTAACCTACTGTAAATAATATTAGAAATTATAAATATTAAAGTTTAAATGCCTGCCGCTAAAATTCGAGAATTGCGAAACAGTTTCGCTACAACGTAAGCGGATGTCTTCTTTATTTAAGGATTTTACTGGCTCTCTTCCGTAATAATACTATTATTCGATAAACAATAAAATATTTAGTTTAATCCCAACTAGCTTTTAACTTTGAGCATTCTTGAAACGTAATAGTATATGCTCTATGTTTTATACCGAATATTGTTTAATGCCCGCAGTTGAATCCGCATTCACTGTAACTTTGTGAATCTACTCGACCCGTTTGTGGCACTGCTAAATATAGTATCGGAAATACATTCATTCAACGATGTGTTTCAAGTTAACCCAGTTCGATATAGTAAAGTAGCCAATTTTAATCCTTTAATAGCGCAGAGTGGAGACTGGATATTTCATTTAACATAATAATAGGAGAAAGAGCAACGCTTCTAGCGGAAATTGACGTCGGAATTTTCACCTTACTAGTAGTTCAAAACGCTACGGTTTTGGTTTCCTTTTAATTGTTTTACAAACTCGTAGAATTCAACGCGGTTCGATAATTTACCTAGTTCACGATAAATTGTTGCTCTGCTTTAAGATAAAGTTCTAGCGGAGAGGTTTTGCTCAAAACATAATTATAAGCAAGCAATACCTTAGGAAAAGTTAATGAGAAAATGTACTCAATACAATCCTTGTATTGGAAGGTGTTTATTAGCGGCAGTACAACTTTGTATTTTCAAAATAAGCCTTCCCTTATTACCACAATAAATCTCGTCGTTCTACTTTCAATTGTATACTAAATATTCAATTTTCTAATTGTGATAATACAATACTGTTATACAAAATTTTTATATTGACTAAAAATAGTTTGTATACGAATTTATTAATTTGAAATTGTATAGAGTTTAAACAAAAATTGAACACTGGCAATATAAGTAGTTGTTTAGACGTTCCTCCGCAAACAAATGCAAATTTATGCAAGCAATATATAATAACCCAAAATTTATTTATTTACCGTTAATCAAAAATTGTACTGCCATTACATAATTATATATTTGGGCGCCGACAAGAGATCCAATCAGAAAACGACTTAAGCACGCGTGACTGATAAATGGCCCATAAAAAATTTGGCCATTTGATATTTGATGCACAAGAATAAGTGTTTTTCTTTTTGGTTAAGTGAAGTGCCTGTGGGAAAATGGATTCGTTTCATTTTTCAGATGAAGTATTACAAAAATTTGAGGGTAAGTGTATTTTACAGTATAGGTACCTATAAATCTAGAGGTTATGGGGCCCAACGCCTCATGACACTACGATTACTATAATGGCGGTCTTGTCTAGTTTTGCTGTAGCCATCTAATATTTTTAATTTTTATTTGCCGATCTGCTGATGTATTTTTAAAGTGTAATTTCTGTTTTATTTTATTTTCGGAGTCCCTGTTACTTATAATTATTATGAATAACGCAAAATTCAGTTTAAAAAGGCTTTAAACTATAGGATATTTTAATTTTATTTTAAAACATTGGTCATTAAAAGTTACCATGCAACTATTGGCAGACATCTATTCTACCATGTTAGAGTTGGCGCTCTCTGGTCTGCTTTGCCTTTTTCATAAAACAACATAAGTAATATATATGTCTACATAGACTGTGACTGATGTAGTGTTTCGCTCCTATTTATAGTTAATGCAATTAGAAAAAATATAAAAAAGCTTAGCAAATCATCAGAAAGTTAATTATAATTTTTATGACATTGTGGCTGAGGTGTATCGCTCCATTTTTGGGAAAAATATTAGTTTAGCTTTTTTTGAAAATTTTACATTTTTGGGTGGTTGAGATTGGGGGTGCTTCGCCTCTTTGTGGTGGTATAAATATTTAAAAAAAGCTGATTATAAAAGGACCATTTAAAATTAACTATGGAAGATCTGAAGTTGACTATTTTTTGGGGTTGTGACTTTGAAGGGTGGTATATTGATGCTTTGCCCTTTTTTGGGAAGACAAATATTAAAAAAAATTAAAATTAAAATAGAGTTTAATCTATAATTTAATGAAAGTTTACATAAAATTAGCTATAAAAAGTCTCATAGTTGAATATGCTTGTGGGAATCCCGAATCATTGGGACTAGAGTGCCTTTTTTGGGGGTACAAATATTTTAAAATAACAACAATTAACATCAATGGGTGCAATTTTGACACAACCAGTATGATTTTTTAAAAAATTCTTTATTTATAATGTGTAAATTACAACAATAACAATAATTCTCCAAAAGCTCTGGTCTCGAGAATACTATTTTAATTTATTTAATAGTGTCGAATAGGTGATTTTACAAAATACCCAAATTTTATTTGTTTTATAAATTATTAATCTATTACTTTTTATATTACAGGTATTTGTGTTTGGAGGCCTATCAATAATATCATAAGAGTCCCAATTATTATGTTTTTTAGAATATATATTTTTTTGTTGATAATATACAATAAAGTATTGTATTTAAATTAATTAGTTTATGAGATTCCACAATGGCTCAAATATTTATTTTATAATGAAGTTTAATGTTATTAATAAAAAAAATATTTCAACAATAAAATAGTATTATTATTATTGAAAACCAATATGATTAGTTGTATAATAGCAATACAACTAACTATGTATTGGTAGTACAACTACCTGTATATTGGCAATACAACTATTTGTATAATAATTACAAGATCAATCGACTTACCTGTAAGGAAGATCGATCGGAATTATCCGAGCATCTCCGCCATCCCTCATTACACTTTGTAGTATACAACTTGTTCCCAATCGGTACAATTTTTAAATAAGTTATCTAAAAACATGGTGATTCAGCCGACCCTGGCTAGCCGCTCGAGCTCATCGCCTTGATGCGTCCTTACAATTTTGGTTCGTGAGATTTTTGATTACATTGCATTTGGGGTGATAGGGAGAAGGTAAAGACTGGGTGGGTTTGTAATGAGGGATGGCGGAGATGCTCGGATAATTCCGATCGATCTTCCTTACAGGTAAGTCGATTGATCTTGTAATTATTATACAAATAGTTGTATTGCCAATATACAGGTAGTTGTACTACCAATACATAGTTAGTTGTATTGCTATTATACAACTAATCATATTGGTTTTCAATAATAATAATACTATTTTATTGTTGAAATATTTTTTTTATTAATAACATTAAACTTCATTATAAAATAAATATTTGAGCCATTGTGGAATCTCATAAACTAATTAATTTAAATACAATACTTTATTGTATATTATCAACAAAAAAATATATATTCTAAAAAACATAATAATTGGGACTCTTATGATATTATTGATAGGCCTCCAAACACAAATACCTGTAATATAAAAAGTAATAGATTAATAATTTATAAAACAAATAAAATTTGGGTATTTTGTAAAATCACCTATTCGACACTATTAAATAAATTAAAATAGTATTCTCGAGACCAGAGCTTTTGGAGAATTATTGTTATTGTTGTAATTTACACATTATAAATAAAGAATTTTTTAAAAAATCATACTGGTTGTGTCAAAATTGCACCCATTGATGTTAATTGTTGTTATTTTAAAATATTTGTACCCCCAAAAAAGGCACTCTAGTCCCAATGATTCGGGATTCCCACAAGCATATTCAACTATGAGACTTTTTATAGCTAATTTTATGTAAACTTTCATTAAATTATAGATTAAACTCTATTTTAATTTTAATTTTTTTTAATATTTGTCTTCCCAAAAAAGGGCAAAGCATCAATATACCACCCTTCAAAGTCACAACCCCAAAAAATAGTCAACTTCAGATCTTCCATAGTTAATTTTAAATGGTCCTTTTATAATCAGCTTTTTTTAAATATTTATACCACCACAAAGAGGCGAAGCACCCCCAATCTCAACCACCCAAAAATGTAAAATTTTCAAAAAAAGCTAAACTAATATTTTTCCCAAAAATGGAGCGATACACCTCAGCCACAATGTCATAAAAATTATAATTAACTTTCTGATGATTTGCTAAGCTTTTTTATATTTTTTCTAATTGCATTAACTATAAATAGGAGCGAAACACTACATCAGTCACAGTCTATGTAGACATATATATTACTTATGTTGTTTTATGAAAAAGGCAAAGCAGACCAGAGAGCGCCAACTCTAACATGGTAGAATAGATGTCTGCCAATAGTTGCATGGTAACTTTTAATGACCAATGTTTTAAAATAAAATTAAAATATCCTATAGTTTAAAGCCTTTTTAAACTGAATTTTGCGTTATTCATAATAATTATAAGTAACAGGGACTCCGAAAATAAAATAAAACAGAAATTACACTTTAAAAATACATCAGCAGATCGGCAAATAAAAATTAAAAATATTAGATGGCTACAGCAAAACTAGACAAGACCGCCATTATAGTAATCGTAGTGTCATGAGGCGTTGGGCCCCATAACCTCTAGATTTATAGGTACCTATACTGTAAAATACACTTACCCTCAAATTTTTGTAATACTTCATCTGAAAAATGAAACGAATCCATTTTCCCACAGGCACTTCACTTAACCAAAAAGAAAAACACTTATTCTTGTGCATCAAATATCAAATGGCCAAATTTTTTATGGGCCATTTATCAGTCACGCGTGCTTAAGTCGTTTTCTGATTGGATCTCTTGTCGGCGCCCAAATATATAATTATGTAATGGCAGTACAATTTTTGATTAACGGTAAATAAATAAATTTTGGGTTATTATATATTGCTTGCATAAATTTGCATTTGTTTGCGGAGGAACGTCTAAACAACTACTTATATTGCCAGTGTTCAATTTTTGTTTAAACTCTATACAATTTCAAATTAATAAATTCGTATACAAACTATTTTTAGTCAATATAAAAATTTTGTATAACAGTATTGTATTATCACAATTAGAAAATTGAATATTTAGTATACAATTGAAAGTAGAACGACGAGATTTATTGTGGTAATAAGGGAAGGCTTATTTTGAAAATACAAAGTTGTACTGCCGCTAATAAACACCTTCCAATACAAGGATTGTATTGAGTACATTTTCTCATTAACTTTTCCTAAGGTATTGCTTGCTTATAATTATGTTTTGAGCAAAACCTCTCCGCTAGAACTTTATCTTAAAGCAGAGCAACAATTTATCGTGAACTAGGTAAATTATCGAACCGCGTTGAATTCTACGAGTTTGTAAAACAATTAAAAGGAAACCAAAACCGTAGCGTTTTGAACTACTAGTAAGGTGAAAATTCCGACGTCAATTTCCGCTAGAAGCGTTGCTCTTTCTCCTATTATTATGTTAAATGAAATATCCAGTCTCCACTCTGCGCTATTAAAGGATTAAAATTGGCTACTTTACTATATCGAACTGGGTTAACTTGAAACACATCGTTGAATGAATGTATTTCCGATACTATATTTAGCAGTGCCACAAACGGGTCGAGTAGATTCACAAAGTTACAGTGAATGCGGATTCAACTGCGGGCATTAAACAATATTCGGTATAAAACATAGAGCATATACTATTACGTTTCAAGAATGCTCAAAGTTAAAAGCTAGTTGGGATTAAACTAAATATTTTATTGTTTATCGAATAATAGTATTATTACGGAAGAGAGCCAGTAAAATCCTTAAATAAAGAAGACATCCGCTTACGTTGTAGCGAAACTGTTTCGCAATTCTCGAATTTTAGCGGCAGGCATTTAAACTTTAATATTTATAATTTCTAATATTATTTACAGTAGGTTAGAAATTGCGCAAATTCGAGGTAGTTTGTGGAAGGGTAAATGTTTTCGGAGGTTGAGGATGTTTGTGGGAATTTGAGCGTGTTTGCGAAAATTTGGTACTTGAAGATACAGGGCTTGTGACGCTAAAAGCGAATAGAAAGTTTTGCAAATAATTTTTATATTTCAACTTGCTCTGATGTGGATGATTCAAGATTATGAGAATATTTATAGCGGAATGTTTGTGGTTAGAAGTTCGCGTTTAAGTTTAAATTCCCGGCCCTCACGCATCTGTCAAGATTTCGTTCACTTGGGTCTTTATATAGATCGATATAAAAGCTGTCTAAGTCGTACAAAGCTGCCTAAATACTGTGTTTTTACAGATCTGTATAGAAATTGTCTAAGCTCTCTAAAGAAACGCTCTCCGAGATATATAAAATTACAGATCTGTATAAAAGCTGCCCAAAAAGGTGTCTAAATATATAGCTGTCTAGGTAGTATGTATAAAACTTAGACACCAGCTCGGCAGTTTTTATGCAGACCTGTATAAGGCAGTATATAACTAAAAAGTTTTTACACAGCTTTTATATAACAGCTCAGAATACTTTTTAGATAGGTTTATATTGCTTAGACAGCTCTTATGCAAACCTGTGCATAGCGTAAAGAGCTTACTATAGAGAGACCTATAAAGTTGAATACCGCTTACACAGCTTTTTATACAGTTTTCCACAGCTTATCAGGCAAGTTTTATATAGAGTAGTATAAAGCTGGATACAGGATAGACAGCTTTATACGGACATACCTGTATAAACCTGTATATAGCTATGAAGTGCTTTTTAGATAGTTTTACAGAGCCTAGACAGCTTTTGAACATACGTATATAGAGCTGTATACAGCTTAGACAGCTTTATGTATCCATTTTTAGCTTAGATGGCTTTACAGTTTTTGAGAATCGGCAAATATATTCGGCTAACAGACTTTTAGGTTAGTTAATGCATCGGTAAGAACATTTTTGGAGTAAGATTTAAATTTTGAAGTGTCCATTAAAGTCAGCATAAACTGATTTTTTTCTAAATCTCGAAACGAGTTGTACATAATGTCTAAAACTTCGTAATATAAAAGCTTCTGGAAGGCTGATTTCGCGATGTTAGGAACTTGGTCATGCCAGGACATATTGCTGTTGACCGAGACGCCTAGTAGTTCGATTGACGAGGATGTAGGAATGGTCGATCCTGCCATAATGATGTCAGGGCCCGCCGTATTGGCCCTCTGGATAAACGTGGCTGCTTGGGTCTTTCATTGAACCGGACCAAATTTCTGTCGCCCCAAATTTGAGCTTTCTCCAGCTCATGATTAATTGCTGTAATCTGCTCCTGTCTCAGTCGCTGATAAAGGGTTTTCTGATCTAAATTAAGAGACAAGCATTATTCTGTAGACAGCATTATTCGTTTCGGTCAGCAGGTCATTAATATAGATGAGGAACAGGGTTGGTGAAAGTGTGGCACGCCCGCATTAATGGTGAATATTTTTAAGGAAAATTGGCAAGCTAGCCGCAGAGAGAGGTTAGCAGTCCGAAGGACGGCAGTTTGTTGAGCAAGCCGTCATGCCAAACTCTCTCGAATGCCTTCGAAATATCTAACTCAATCGCTCGAGACTCTCCATAGTTCTCAATTGCCTTATTCCATATATGCGTGACATAGGCCAACATATCTCCTGTCGAATTCCACAAGTTACATATTTGTCAAGATGCATTTGATAACAATCACAGAATACGGAACGCTTCAAGAATTTTGGCAAAGGAACCATAATCTAAAAAACGTACGATTAAAGAAAGTGTTTTAATTTTATTAAATAAAGATGTGTGTGTTGCTTCAAACTTCTGTTAGTTTTAACAGCACATGGTTACCTTTGCTAAAAACTGAAGTTGATAAGGAGCATTTAAAAATTAACTAAACCTGTTGCAACACGTTTTTCTTATTAAAGTTAGAAGGTAAGCAAGTAAAGGTTTTAATTAAAAACAAACCTAACACCGGAGAGTCGTGTTTGCAATACCCGGCTCCGGGAGTGGAGTCGTAGAGCGCCACCAGTTCTTACCAACTAAACTGGAAAAGCTCAGCTGGTGTTGTATGGGATTGTTAGCCACGCTTATCAAACGAAAAAACTCAATCTTAACTTAACAAGAAAACACAATCTAAATTTACGGATCAATTTATTAGCTTCTAGGTTTTTTCCCTCAACAACAACAATCTTAAAGTGAAATTTTTGCAATTTAAAGGCAACAAGGATTTTAATTAGGAGAATATTTTAGAAAAAAGTTTATGAAAATTGTTGAATCTGACAATCGAAGGAATGTCAAAGACTATTAAGTAATTAATAATAATGGTACAATATGTTGATTGTACTGAGACCAATTCTGTTGTTAACTCGGTACTGTATACCTTACACCTAAATGCTCTAAACACTACAATCCGAAGTGATCACTTTGGTTTACCTAAGCTTATTACATATTACATACATATTTCTAACGTATGCGTGCACTAGTAGCTGCACCAATTATAAATGTAGCGATAATAATATGTATTGATAAAAGGTCACAATAATTATATAGATCGACCCGATAAACAAATGAATAAAGGAGGAATAAAATTATTGAAAGCTATCTAAACTGTCACTGCTTGACTTATATTTAAAGATTAAGAACGATTATATCAAACGGTCAGGAAAATAAATGAATAAATAAAATTAATCTATCTTAAAGCTTGGCCGACAAGACTAGATTTATATTTAAACATTAAAAACGATTATTAATCGGCAAGAAAAATAAATGATTTAACGAAACTATGAAGGTTCTTTTAAGGAACAATCTACAGTGCTAAATTCATAATAATTACAAAAAAACTGTCAGTGGTATAGCCCGGAGGAAAAGCTCTCTTTTGAGTCTAGTGCAATTCGAATATTTTAATAACTTGGTAGTGTCGAGCACTGGTTAGGGACTCACACACAGATCCCTAGAAGGGCAGTATTAACACAATACCTAAAGTTGAGTCTACTATGACTGCACTAAGGCAAAATGCTTCCTCTCACACCGAAGGATATTTCTAGAAGAACTCTGCATCCTTTTCAGTCAATTTGCCTTTCCACTCACGAGATTAGAAAAAAAGAACGTCGGATTAGAAAGAGAAAAAATGTGTAGGGCCGTGAACTGCCGTATCGTATTCTAACGATTCGATAGGAGGAATAATTCTAAGATTATAAACGACTTAGTTCTCGTTAATTATGGTTGTAAAACGACGGCGGAAGCCACAGTTAATGAGCTGAAGTTAAATTTTTCAAGAAATACTAGGAAATACTCCTAAACGAAATTGATAAGCCTTGAAAAATCTAAATCGAAAGCAACAATTACGGGAGGATAGCACATTCCTACTACCCGGGACTACCAACCGAATATTACAAAAATTGCAGCCTGCCGCGTGGAGAGATAAACCAGAGGTCCCAAAAAGTTATCAGAAATGATCAGCCGGTGACTTGAATTAAGCAAATTAGGGGTCTCAAAAAGTTATCAGAAATATTCAAACCGAAAATAAAATATGAATTTAACAGATCTATGAGGCTTTACAGTAGGCTTTATTAACCCAATTCTTAAAAATATAGAATGGCCTGCAAACATAATTAATATAGTATAAATAAGCAAAGTTATACTAATAACATAATATCTGGTTTAGTGGTTTGATCAAACCCAAGCGTTCTGTGACTGGCTTATCAACTAAAATATATATAGTCACATAGTGCCTGAGGGCAACATAATAGAAAGGGATGATGAAAATAGCTACTCAAGGCCACAACAGTGTCATAAAAGTAAGTACAACTATATCATTAACCTATATGTAGGATAAAATTAAGGTACATTAATAAATGCGGCAACCTTAAGCTTATTGACAACAAATCGAATCAATAAATTTAGAATGAATTAACCGTAGATCCCAATAATCTTGACCGCAAAATATAGCATCTTTTGTTGCTAAATGCAGCATACAAAATGAACTTTAAAATCTTTTACACTGGGCAAATCAGACTGATACACTTTTAACAAAAATCATTGAATTCTACGCATAACGCATAACACCAAAATGTAGATATATAACACTTACACTTACCTAAATAGACCAGTAAGCAGTAATTATACGACATGACATTATTACTGTCATCTTGTCAAAGTCTATTCAAAACTTGACAATTTGCGCTTTTACTAACCATTTTAATTTTTAGATTTGTTCGTTCTTGACGACGGGGACAGATTTTTTCCTCGAAACGTCGACCGTTTTCCAGTTTCTTTAGGGTTTTCAGCTTCATTAGGGTCACTATGTGCTGTTTAGATCCTGGAGCCATAGCCGAAGAGGCTCTGCTTTCTCTAAAATTGTAAACACATGTGGAGCCAAAGGCAAGCAATAATTGTAAGGTAAACAAAGGATTGTAGTACCTACCTATTCTTTATTTTGATTGTTGGGTCTAAAATTTTATAATACACCATAAAACAATGAAATCATTTATTTATCAATCATTTGTTTTTTTTTTTTCTTTGTCCTTTTTTTCCTTTGTTTGTTTTCTTGTTCATGAGTAACATGCAAGCTACTGCTAAAAATAATACCCATACAACCACAAATTTGTGGGCCTCATAAGACTACTAAAATTAAATGATTTAAAGCCCTGTCTTGTGCAACTGAACACGTGGGGAGCGTAGTACTAATACCGGAAATGCATGACTCGTATGAAGCCAAACATTTCTGGGCTTACTACAGCCAGAGTACAAATATTTATTTATACCGTGCTACAGCTATGTTATGCGGCGGGCAACGATTTGAGCGTTTAAAAGATAATATTTGATTGTATTTTTATGATTGCAAATTAGTCAAAAAACGTTTTATATTTATAATATTTACATGTGAGGCCCAGCCTTAGTTGTTTTATACGACGAGCCACCACTGACACATTTGGATTTTGCAACATACGCCAATCGGCTGATACCGAAAACAGCTCTTTCATCCTGAACGCGTTGTTCGTCATGCTAGCTACACTCCCCGTTTTCACCTCGAAAAATCTCAATTTCTCGCAAAATTATTTCTTGTTATGTAGGAGAACGCAAGATAATGCATACGGCGCTCATCATTAAATTATTATGTAAGTATATCTATTGCAATGCCACATCTGGCTATTTATTAGTTACGGAGTTCACAGATATAATTAACGCAAAGTACAAAGGCATTAAATTTTGCGTCACTGATTTTTTTAGGCCACTTTTACGCGGCAAGTTACGTTAAATGCACAGCTCTTAGAAACGTTCACGTTAAGCAGGGTCAGCGAGAGAACGTTAATAATTCGACTTTGAAGAAGTGTAGTCTGAACTTACGAGCTCTTAACGATTCGATGCTCGGTCTGCTAAGGCAGCATACGGACCGAAACGCTAAATCTCACGAAAGTGGTGCAACACATTCCGTCAAGGGCTAGGAGTTAATAAAGTTTCTGCTTTATAGCGATTCCGTTCGTTTCTTTCCTTTCCGAAAGGAAACTGTTTAGAGTATTAAGCTCGAATCGGGTCTCTGTGTTTTTTCCATTATTCTCTCGTTCTTAAGGACTCTTATTTATTTACGAAGTCTAGGAAGTATTTCAGAACGAAAGAAAGTGTTACCAATGTTTCCTTTAAGTAAGCGCAAAGTAAATCCGACTCGATTGATCTGCTCGTTTAAATAAATATTCTACTTAAGTATATAGGATGGTTCCTTGAATTTACTGGTCAAATATCCTAGACATTTTTCTAAAAAATAACTGCAACTACGCCTACGCCTCAACGACAACCTTAAATTAAGAAAAATAATTACTAGCATTAGCGCTCTTGTTTTTCCTCATCAAAGAGCACACAATTTAGAACATCTCTTATCGATCGAAATTAATCTCATCACATACATAGGCATAAGACATTTATTGTGGAAGGTATCAAATTAGTTATAAATAAATCTTGGTTTTTTAATCTCTTTAATTTTTTCCCCCATTTCCTTCTCTCTTTTATTATTTTCCTTTTCTTCTATATTTTTCCTTCTCCTTCCCTCTCTTTGTTAAACTACGTCTTCTTTTTTACTCATTTTTTCATTTCCTTTCTTATTCCCATTATTTTCCTTCTTCTTCAGCAGGACAGGCAACTAATCAAATTAAGTAATTTTTAATATGGGAATATTCTTATATAAATTATTGTTTATGCATAAAATACTTAAGTATTGAAAAAGTATCAACTTAATTTTCGTTATCGGGAGATAGGAACATATTTATTAATTTATTATGAAATGATTTACCTTTTTCCATTCACCCTTCTTCTTTATCTTATCTGCTATACCGTACCCTGCTCATTCTGTTTTTTTTTCTGTTTCTCTCTCCTCTTGCCTTCCCCATCCCGTCTCTTTCCCCTAGCCCATGTCCTTTCCTTTTCATTGTCCTCTACCTTCTATTTTCTTTCTTATTCCTAGATCATCTTTGTTTTTCTTCAACAAAAGAGGCAGTTTGTGAGAAGATTCAATACTTTATAAATTTTTGTTTATGCAGAAAATATTTATTGACGAAGTGTAAAGCTTAACTTCCATTATCGGGAGGTAGGAAATTATTTATCATTTTATTGTGTATATTGATTTTTTTATTTCTTCTTCTATACTTTTTTCCCATTATTCCTAACTTTTATTTTTTTGTTTCCTGTTGATTTTTCTTGCTCATTTTTATTTTTTTCTATATCTATTTCCTTTTCTTTGGCTTAGGTTAGACTGATTAATAATTATTTATTAACCACTAATTCATAATTCTGTTTTATGAGAGGATTTATAAATATTAGGCTAGGGATAATGATGATTATGAGCATGACGATTAGGAGAGGAGATAAGGACAAGAAGAAAGAGATGGAGAAGACAAAGAAGTTAAGGAGAAAAATATTGAGCCTGACATTTCTGGATAAGAAACATTTGGTTAATTTAATTTAATAAAAGTCCTCTTATGTTGCTGTGGGGCAAAGAATTGTCCGCCGAAATCTGCAAACTAAAATATTACTATTTTAAATGCATTTAAGCGTTCAACTAATAATTGCATTAACATATAAATCTTAGCTAACCTTTATGCATAATTTGTTAGCTGTTAGTTCTGTTGTAAACGGATTCATAAAGATTAGGATAAGGATGATGATGATGATGAGGATGCAGATTAGAACGAGAAAAAGAAAGGCAAAGAGAAATAGATGAAGAACATAAAGAAGGTTGCCACTGACGTTTCTCTATATTCTCAATTATAAGCTGATTTCATCGGTAGCGATAAAAGTTCTCTGTTATTGTTGTGAGGCAAAAGTATTAGATGACGAAATCTGCAAACTAAAAATATTATAATTTTAACGAACTTTAAGGCTTTCCGAAAGCACATTTGAGCAACTGGTAAATAATTACAATAAAAATATTAAACTTGGCTAACTCTCGTTAATTATTTGTTAATTCTCATTTTTGCTTAGTTGTCATTTGCTAGTTTAGATTTAATTATTATTTTTCACGAGCTTGCCATAAAGTTTTAATTATTTGATTATATAAACATATTTTCGCACATATACTTTCACGTAACATCGATTTTATTTGTCCAATTTCCAATCAGACTAATTAGCAACCCTGTACAATATTCCAAATAAAATTTTATGTATATGTTGATATTCGATTTAATACAAACCGAAATACAGGTTAAGAGAAGTTAACTTGGTGCTTAATTTCTCAGTAAGTGCTTGGTAAATTAAAGCCTTTAAAAAGAAAGGGTAAGTAATTAACTTCCAGGAGAACCAGTAGAAGGAGTTTATTAATTTATATTGCCTTTGCTAATTGGATTTCATCATAATGTTTAATTTCCTCCCAAACCGCTCCAAAATGAGTATTTAACTAAATTTAATCCAGTTGTAATATGCTTTAAGTAGAGCATTTAGGTATATAAAAAAATGGAACGGTTGATAAGTTGAAATCCGTTCTTGACAATATTTTTTGAAATATCACAATGTTTGATTATTTGTTGAATGATGTCTATAATTAATAATTTCGTTAAAAATGTTGCCTTTCTTAAAGAAACACCTTGCTGCTCTCCTCATTCCGGATTTTTAAATTTTCTTAAAGCATGCAAGCAAGCAAAAAGACAATATGTAGAATATTTTAAATAGTTACGAGAACTTTGAATATCTGCTCTTAAAGGCATGTATTATTCGTTATTTAAATATGAAGCAATTACAGCAACATACAGAAAAACTCATATTTATAAATATAGCATTACGTATTTATCTTTTTATAACATCAGAATGAAGGCAGATTAATAATTGATATCCGATATGTGAAGGCCTTTTTACCCATTGCTCGTTTGAATTTTGATTAATTTATTCATATTAATGCAATCAAAGGGGAATTCATAACGATATTATCTATTTGTAATATATTGATACCATTAAAGCGCGAATAATAGTAAAAAGCGCATTTCAAACACACATAATTAGAGCTGTTATTTAAATACAGTTTAGGTCGTCGTTTATTAATACAAGTAGTTCACATTATTTAATATATTTCAATTTTGTTTTTTGTACGTTAATTTGTTGTTAAAGGTGATTTTCAATTAGTCCTTCCTCCATCTTTTTCTTCCCTTTTCGTTCTCATTTTTATTTTCCTTAACCATTCCGTTTTTCTTCTCCCTCTTCTACAAGAATAATGGCAGAAAATACATCAAAGTATGGTTCCAAAAGTACTACCTTCTTGACGTATTTTCCATGCATGTTAAAAGGAAATCGAAGCAGGACAAAAATGCGCCCAAGTCCTCAATCTGAAAATATTCAACATATGAAATATTTTGATAAACAAGATATATGAACATTAAAAAGATCACCATATTATCTATCTACATTTTTTACGAAATCTAAAGTTTGCTGAAAAATTGCTTACAAAATTCTATAACAAAAAAAGGGTAACTTAAAATATTCGATATGAAATTTTTTTATACGTAACCCATTTTGGGAATTACCGAGATCAACATATTATTGTCTCTACAATTTTTAATGTGTAAACATCTTAGGCGGTGGTATGGGGGTAAATATCGGCAAATGGGACGGAAATGTCATGCGGCTGCGTGACATCATAACCATGCGTGGTGATTTTACGAGGGCTGCTCAAATATTTGTGCATGTCGATATAAGATATGTTTACACATCAGTGTCTCTAGTACTAGCATACTCGCTCATTTTTTTTAGTATGGCGAACTTTAAGGTTCTCTCAAGAAGACGTTGGTCTACGAAAAAAGCATTACAAATTTTTATAATTTTAAAAATATTAGAGATATGACAAATTCTTATACATAACATGTTAAGATAAAATGTAATTTCTCAATTTGTTGCAAGAGAAGCCAATTTGTTACGAGATAAACTATAAATGCACTTTTCTTTAAATTATTAATTTAATTTACTAAAAAGATAAACTGAAACCTATACCCTCTGAGTATAGGGTGTATAGGTCCGGAGCATGATTATGAAAGTTTTTTTTTCAAGTGCTGTAGTGGTTAAAAGCGCAAAATAAAAGATTAGAAGTTTCAAAAAACAATTTTTATTGCATTTCCCTCCAACAAAAATAACTGTTAATTCTGTTGAATCTTCCTGGAGATAACTGCCCTCTAATCACCTTATGCTTCCTCCGAGCTTCCTGGAGAGGGTTCATGGAAATTGCTGTAGTACCTCGGATCTGTCCTGCGACGTCACTGGAAGCTGTCCTGGTAGGCCGAGTGCGTGTGGACTCAGTAGCATGAAAAAAAACCAGTGCAAGGCAGTTAAAGAGTTCACAAGAATGTTAATACAACTCTGTTTCAACTTGGCGGAGAATGTCGCTTGTCTAAGGTTAGGCTTTTAATATAAAGATTGGCAAGAGATAGCTGGAAATAATTCTTCTCAATTAACAATGTTGAAAAATGCCAAAACGTGTTGAAGGAAAAATTGAATTTTATTTAATTAAGTATGCCTCCACCAATTTGCACAGAATTGTTTAGACCATAGACAATAATAATTATGGTTTTAAATTAAGCAGTGAACTGATTAAAAATAATAAATAAAATAAATAGCTGTTTAAGCTGATAAAGATTGTGATGAACAATATTTCAATAAAAAAGCAATTACAGTAATCAGGTAAGAACAAAAGTGAAATCGATAAATTTAAACAGATAATCCGAATGCAATTATTTTCTGAAAGCTACTTTTCAACTTAAAAATTAATTCAATTCAAAATAAAGGTAATGACAATTATTCAATTCAATTATTGCCTGAAAGCCATTTTCTAACTCAAAAATCAGTTTAATTCCAAAATAGAGGTAAAAACAAATTTAAACAGAAATAGAGAAATAGAACAAACAAACAATTATTATGATCTTGTACCGACCACTGTCGAGAAGGGCTTGAGAAGGCGCTCTTTAAATAACAAGGTGACGATAAAATGCTTCTATAGGCCGAACAACAACTAACTAAGCTTAACTCTGAACTCCTAACATCCGATAAGATATCAGAGAAAATTACACCCAGTATCCTACACTCTCGGCAGTTTTAGTTATTAATTTCTAAAAATTGCTACCTCTAACTAGAACCTAAATATGAGCCCTATAGGTCAATTTGATCGATTCCTTAGTTGGGTTGCTGGACTAAACCCGAAATTTAATATCCCCTGCTTTTGGATCGAGTCTCTTTTTTTCTCTCTTACAAGAGCCTTAAGCCCAAAATCCCACTATCTCACATGCCCTACAGGCACAAACATACACACGGAAAAAGACAACGTGATATGCGAAACGATAGTAGCCAAATATCAGATATTCACGAGCTTATTAATAGGCAGATATCATAGATTCGCACGCCTAGCAGCTTTATTCTGCCTACAGACTCTACGATATAGGAAACTAGATATAAGGTCAAATAACGCAAAGAAACTAAAAAAAAGTCAAGCCCTACTTTCTCACAACCTCTCACACTGGTCGTCGGCACAAGATAGATTTTAAAATCGAGACGTACCTTCTACCTTCCACCATAATCACATCTCGAAAAAAATTACACTGACACGCAGTCGTCACAAATATTTAAATTTTTTCCACCGTACGTACGAAGCGACCGATTTTTAATCATAAAACTGCATATTTGAAATTATTTATTAATTTTAAATAATATATTCCATTGCTGTATTTACGTTAATTCAACCCATAATATTAATTTTCATTTTATATTAACGAGATAATTATCGACTGGTATATTTAAAAGACAAAAATTAGTTTGAATGAACTTGATGGGTAACATAAAAATTCAGTATTTATTAATATTTTCGTACTATTTAATGCGGAATTTTCCACACTGTTGCTACCAGGTCGATTCAGACACTAATTCAAAATAGGTTGAAGATGGAAAGTAATTATTTGAAACTAAAAATAAATACAAGCCAACTCGGAAAAACCTGATGTTACGGAATTGTTAAAATTACCGCAACAAACTTAGATGGACATTAAATACATCAACATATAACCTCTTTACATTTTTTGTATGACGAGCTTCCAGGTTTACTTAAGAAGGCGTTAAAGCCCAAAATGTGGCTTCACAAAAAAATAAAAACTCTGAAAATATTAAAGATATTACAAATTTGTATACATGGCATATATATGAGCATTAAAGAGATCATGTATGTACAATCGTTTTTATGGCGAATTTAACGGTTTGCCGAATAAAGCGTTAAAGCTCACCTAGTTTTATACCAAAAAAAAATAAAAAATTATTAAAAATATACATAATTATATGGAGATTAACGATATTTTTGTATCAAAATGTTGTATTCTTTCAGGTGCCGGCCAAACAGCACAACTTCGGATAAATGGCCCCGACGACGACCATGCCCAACCTCCCCAACCGGACGAAATGAGCCGGCACTGGACCGCCCTTACGAGCATCCTAATGCTGTGGGGCGTCGTCAGGGGGGGCGGCAAACTATGTCCCGACCCGGCCGCCAACCCCTCCTGCCACTGCTACAATTTCGAAAACGGTATATACCTGGAATGTCCCGCCGCCACTGCGCAAACGCTAAAGATGTTGCTGGAGGCCGTGGACGCGCCGGTGCAATCGCTTTCAGTCTACGAGCCGGATAAGTCGATGGTAAGTAAAACTAAGAGCCTTCAATTATTTTTGAATTGACAACTTTTCCTATTACAGACCAAACTTCCGAAAAACATATTTCCGGAGTCGGCAACCATACGTCACATCCAGATATCGCAATCAAACATCGAAGAACTGCACGACGATTCGCTACGCGTCCTGAGGTCTCACCTGGAGAGTTTTAGTTTGGTGTCCGGCAAGTTGAAGGAAATTCCCCAGAAAGCTTTTAAGGGTCTTAACCGGCTTATCGCTCTAGATTTGGAGGATAACTTGGTCGCCGAGATCCCCAGTTATACGTTTTACGGCCTAAGACTCATAAAATTAAGCCTGAAAGCAAACCGACTGCATAGTGTGAGTTTATTTTTATCATTAGGCATAATAATCAATAAAACATTAGCACTTATATATAACAGTAGCAACCGTTTGACTATATGATAACGTCTCATTGAATTTCTTTTCTGGTTTTGATTACGACATTTTTTAATTGCAATTCCAGTTTCATATATAAAATATTTACACTCCTTTTTCATAACGGCTGGCCACGATATGTTCCCTCAATGCATTGAAGACGAATAAAAACGAGCAACAATATCAAATATGATATAATTCGAGACTAGGCAACAACGTCACGTGGCAATAGTTCTACATGAGGTCAAACTTATTATGGCCAACTTGCACGCAAAATAAACGTGAATTGCATATTATAACATGTGACATCTGTGATACCGCTATACTGCAAATATTATAACTAACCCAAACTAATAAGTATTTTCATAATAACTCGTCCTTTTATGAAAGTAAAAATTTTTACTAGAAAATATTTATAGTAATAGAAGGTCCCACGCACTTCAAAATAATATGCAATCACCAATAACTTTTTCTATCTACTCATATAATGTTAACAAACTGGTAATCATGCCATTTCCCAAAATATTGTTAACCTTTAATGGGCATTTCATAACCTATCTTTCGCGTGGTTTTGCACGAAGATCAAGGGTGAAATTGGAAGGTCAGGCCAGTTGGTAAAGTGCAAGGGGTAAGTCGTATAGTGAAGGGTCGATTCGTATTAGGCATCTCGAGTCTTTCTGCACGTGGAAGTGTCATCAGGAGAAGAATGGTGTGACTGCCCTGCAGGGATACCAGAAGCCCTGGTAGAAACTGGTTATGCGTCCATTGTATGAAACTCCCCCAGGAGGGGCGAGTCGTAGGCAACGCCGCAGTAGTGGCACTTGGAGCAGACAATTTTGGGGGGCCACACCCAATTTTCACACAAAAGTCATGAGTCGGATAAATTCCCAGGGGGGGCCATGGCCCCCCCTGGCCCCTCCCTGTCTACGCCCATGCTCAAAGTTAACGGCTGTGAAAATCGGAACCCTCAGGAGAGCGCATGCTTATCATACTGTAGGGTCCATTAATATGCCACCGATTTATCAAGGGTATAAACTATCTGAGAGAGTTGCCCAGGCTCTAGCTAAGCTCAGATGATGGTCGCGACTGGGCGGATGCGTTAGTATGAAACCCACTACTAGAACAGCTTCCCCCACTTATCCTCTAATCAAGTAAACATTACCTTCAAGAATCTTTACCCAGAATTATTTTAGGGACTGTTCACTTCTACGTGACATAGTTGCCAATTTTGTAAGTTGAGGTTTCAATTTTGGTTCTACTTTAATTAAGCCTAAATAATAAAATAAATGCCAAAAAATAAATAAACGGAAAAATATGATTTTAATACAAACTTGGCAAAAATATCACGTGGTAGCCGATATCGCTTTAGCTTTATACGAGACGAAATTTGGTTTTAAACTTCGGGGATAAAAGCTCAAGTAACATTTTATTTCTACCCAAGGCAACAGTGTTACGTGGTCTGCTGCCACAAAGTTTTATGCGTGGTGAAACTGGTTTCCGAACGAAAGGTCAAATTTTAACTTTATTTCGACCTATCCTAGTCAAAAACAAACCAGATTAATCCAAACTAAATCAATCGAAACACATTTAAATAAAAAACTAAATATTAAAAATTATAGGTAGAGCTAAGTCTGTATATAATATTAGATATTAATATATTTCAGTATTATTGTTCGTAACGTAAACTAGCCGAAATCAATGAAAGCAGACTCAAAGACTCAAGATGAGCTCAAAACTTTCGGACGGCTGCTACCAACTCTCCTTTCAGCTGATTGGTGTCCATTCCATTTAATCTTAAAAAGATCGATTGTACTCTTTTTGAAGTCTTTCTGCAAATCTTTTTTGGATCATCATTCTTCAAGCAGTTTTACTATTTTAGTTTTATCAAGAATACTTATGTGTGGCATTTTTATACTGTCTGAAATTAAAATTATTTGAAAAAAAACCGACTTTTAACGATTTTGTCATTTGAATTTTTAATGTTAATTTTTTATCACCCTGTATTTATTTATTATAAAAATGCCAACACAGTCTACTAATTATAAGAGGGAAAACCAAACTCAAAATCTACAGTATCAAAATAA
>MU190739.1:12073-40595 GCA_016904865.1 Pissodes strobi | reverse complement strand
GGATGATCTAGTTATATAAGTTTTGCGCGCATTCTTTAAAGAAACAAAATTGCTGTTCTTTACCTCTAAAACAGTTTATGAAAAGGCACTGAAAGAGAGAGCTCACAGAAAAGGCAAGGTGCCCTAAAAAGGAAAGAAATCCATGGCCAAAGTATTTTTTAGTAGTGAATGAATTGTAGTGAAAGCCTCGAATTCTATTGGTTTGGAAGTGAGCGTAGCAGAGAAGAACATGAACATTCTACAGGCACCTCCCGTGTGGGGTTGCTGTGGCAGATAGGGGAATGCCTCACAGATATGGGTGGTATCGCGGAAATGAAATACCCGAGGCGGGCCAAAACTAGCACGCAGCGTCTGATCCAGAATGAGCGGCTGCAAACAGCGTCTGTTCTCCATGTTAGGAGCGGCTTATGCAAAACTCACCAACCCGTTTGGCCAGCGTGGTCTTTTAAGGCCACAAACCCCAGCATGTATTCGGAACGATACGAAGGTTCTCAGTCCCCGGCAGTTCAACAGTCCCCGATCATGGTAGCGATCGGACAAGACCAAGAACAGAGGGTGTTAAGAATCACCGACAGAGATCAGGCCACCACGGAAAACGACTTTTGCACGTTGCCACCTACAATATATACGATGTCATCAGATGATAAATTATTAGAATTGGAGGAGGAATTCCAGCATGTTAGATGGGATGTTCTGGTTATGAGCGAGGTTAGAAGATCAGGAGAAGGTCAAGTGAAGTTAAAATCTGGAAATGTTCTTTATTATAGGGGAGAGAACACATATATCAGAGTAATAGGTTTCTTAATAAACAAATATCTGGTAGAGAATATACAAGATGTAGGGAGATATCACCAAGAGTAGCATACATAATTATCAGGCTGAACAACAGATATAAGAATAGTACAAGCATGCCTACGTCTACCGAAGAAGAGCTTGAAGTCTTTTATGACGACATGGTGCACTGCCCTAGAACACTTAACAGCACATTACACAATACTGATCGGAGACTTTAACTCAAAAATAGGACACAAAATAAATGAAGAGAAAACTGCAATAATTGGTGAGCATGTATATGGCGACAGAAATGAGAGAGGCACTAAACTACTAGAATTTGCATTACATCACAATTATTATGAATGCATTTTTCAAAAAAAAAGTACAAACAGAAATGAACATGGTCAAGTCCAGACGGAATAACAAAAAACGAAGTAGATTTTATAATAACAGATCGCAAAGAAATCGTACAAGATGTGAACGTGTTAAATAGATTCTCAGTGGGTAGTGACCATCCGCGCAAAAGGTAATATTAAACATTAAAGTTGAAAGACGAAAAATGATGACCAAGACAAAGAGGAAAAGTCAGTTAAAGATAAAACAATTAGACCAATACATGCGCACCTTAAGCAGTGATCTACAAAATTTAGACCTGAAAGAAATAGAAGAAATTAATGATCAGATAACCTTAGCATTAAAAACTGCAGTAGATAACCACTGTGAAAATATTCCAACAACAAAGATAAGCTGAGCACGCATACAAAACTACTAATAGAACAAAGAAAACTGCTAAAAAGGAAAGATACACAAGAATAAAGGGAACTGAGTAAACAAATTGCAAAGGAAATTAGGAAAGACTGTCGATTATATAACACTCAGATCATAACAGAAACAATTGAGCAGAATAAAAGCATAAGGATAATGAATAGAAAATGAGTATGGGCAGACACGATATATAAAACTGATGGATCCAAAGAGCAACATAACATCAAATAAGGATTAACTCTTGCAATTAGTGGAAGACTTCTATGCTGGACTATATGGGAAGCAGCTTAATACTGATGAAGCCGATTCTATACCAAGAATTTTGAACGTAGGGTCGGAAGACATTCCCGAAATCAGCTGCGATGAAATTAGAAGCGCCTTAAAAGAAATGAAAAATAACAAAGCTACGGGGGAGGATTAAATCATAATAGAGGCTATTAAGGCAGCCACAGAAGAACTGGTACCTGCCTTGAGAATACTGTTCAATAAATGCTTGAAAGAAATCAAGATCCCTGCCAACTTTACTAATGCTTTAATTGTTATTGTGAACAAGAAGGGAAACCCAGCAGATTTAAAAAATTATAGACCGATTAGCTTGCTCTCTCAACTGTATAAACTATTTATGAAGATCCTGACAAAACGACTTACTTCCAAGCTAGATTATTATCAGCCCAGATAACAGGCAGGTTTTAGAGCCGGTTTTGGCACAAACGACCATCTACACGTAATAAAAAGCCTAATAGAAGAGAGTGTCGAGTACAACAAACCACTTGTGTCCCTGGCTGGAGTACGAATAGATCATAGGTATTTAGATTTAATTAAAAGTATATATAAAAGTGCAGTTGAAATGCTTAACATGCTCAATATACAATCACAAAAGGTGGGGTTAAAAATAAATTTGTCGAAAACTTAATATATGACGAATCTGGTTTTGAGTAATGGTGTGCAGATAAATAATACATATATTGTACAAGTAAGATCCTACAAATATCTGGGACATGAAATCTATCTAGGACGTGACGTGGAAAGGCGGATTGGTTTAACTTGGGCATCTTTTGGTAAGTTGAGAAGGAGCGTCTTCAACGATAATATACCTATATGCCTAAAGTGAAGTGTGCTTTCTGTTCTTACCTATAGAGCAGAAACCCTGACACTAACTCGACACACTATAAACAAAATTCAAGTGGCTCAACGAGCAATGAAACGCTCCATGTTGGAAGTTACCCGAAGAGATAGAATTCCTAATAGAAATATTAGAGAAAGAACTGGAGTGGAAGATTCGATCACTAGAATAACACATCTTAAGTGGAATTGGGCAGGACATGCAGCTAGAATGCGAGATAATCGATGGACGAAGCTTGTCTCGGAATGGCGCCCTAGAAGCGATGCCTATAGAAACAGAGGAATACCACCCCACTAGATGGTCAGATGACATAAGAAGCGTATCATCGAATTGGATACAGGTGGCATAAGACAGAAAGGAGTGGCTAATAATGAGGGAGGCTTATGTCCAGCAGTGGACGAGGGTTGCTGCATGATGATGATGACCTCATATATAAGCATCTCAATTCATTTAGCTTGCCAATTCTTAATTACAACTCGCATTGACTAAACAAAACCAGCATTCAACAAATAATCACTCCAATTTAACGTAGGGAATGGTAAGATAATAGCAGCAGACCGAAAAGTTTTTGACAGCTGGGAAAGCATCGTAGTTTGACCAAAAAAGGTGTAGCAAGAAGCAACTTATTTATTATGAGGATTACAGCGAAGAGGCATATCTTCACTCATCTTAGGAATATCTTCGGTTCTTAAAGAAGAAGCAAAATTCGTGAGAAAATTGTATGACTTTTGTGTTGAGAGGTAAACTAGTTGATAAAAGGGGCAAAGTGTAGTTATACCTATAAACTTCCTTCTCAACTGCTTCAACTTTTATTACATAGTGTTGGAGGAAACACCCCAACATGTGTATAACTTTCGTTTTTCACCGTATAGTTTGGTGATAACACCCTGTATGTCCGTAGTATGAATGAGCCATAATTAAACTCTGAATATATTTATTTAACCCCAGGTAAACAGAAATTTGTGCATTTAAAGCATTGTATTTCAGTTACTCCTTAGTACAAACCTGAATTGTTTGTATAATAGATTCCGTTATATGCAACAGCGCGGTGACACTTCGTCAAAAAAATCGTTCTTAATCGCTCTCAATTTAATATATCCTTGTCTCAGTCAGTGTTGTCTAAACAACATGTCAAAGAAAGAAAGAACATGCTTCCCTTCTCAAATGCATAGCGGTAACTGGACCGACGCATCATTTTGAGTGTTTGTAAGGCACTAAAAGCAAAAGCTAATTTTTCCTATCGGTAGGCGGCAAACTGAAAGTCGGCTGAAAGAGTGGAAAATTCGCGGGATAATACGCGTCGGTAGCCGCATAAAGTAGGCGCCAAAAACATCTGTCCCTGTCGCAACCCTGTTTGACGCCAAGATTTAGTTGTTTTATTAGTTTATAGTGCCTTACAACCACTGAAGGCCATTTCTTCACTTCGTTTTGCACAGATATTTATAGAATCTCTGCAGTACCTCTGTTCTCTTTGTCCAAGCTTGGACAAAGAACTCTTTTGGGCGTTTTAACGCAATTCTGAGACAATACAGTCAATACAAGTTTAATAGACCTATCCCTGGGTACGATAACAGTAGAGAATCAACGAAGACCTCAAGGTATTTTTAGTGTGAACGAAAGGTTGAAATTTCAAAGACAGAAAACGATTAATTTAAATTCAGTTCAGATTTAAAGAATCAAGACGGTTTCTTTGGTAGATAGGTATTTAGTAACAAGTAACTTGGTGCATATTTAGGTTTATGGAAGTGAATAAATGAATGCGTGATAGTAGTTTAAGAATTGCACATATTATTCATATTAAATGCAAATTAAGAATTGCATAATTAAAGTACTTAATAACTAACATACCTACCTGTTTCAATTCATAACCTATGTGTAAAACCCCCACCACCCTATTTTAATACAGTCCACTAATTTGATTGTGGTTAATTATACAGTTAATTGCCACCCAAACCTTTATGCTAATAAATAATTAAAACATTAGTTGTTTATCACGACCACATAGTATAAAATAGTACTTTCAGCTCTTGATATTTCAATAATTACAATGGGGATAAATCATTGGTTCATCCACTTACTTTACAATTGTATCTTTCGCTTCTTCAGAAATAGGCACCTCCGCTGGGAATACCAGGGTCTCGCGCCAGTTCATCACTTTCCTGTAAGTGTCCTGAGGGTTCTCGGAACAGAAGGGCGGGTAACCAATAAGCATCTCATACATAATAACTCCGAGAGACCACCAGTCGCACGCAGGTCCATAACCCGTTTGTAGGAACACTTCAGGCGCGATATAGTCGGGTGTGCCTACAGTACTATAAGCGAGAGCGCGTCTGTTTTTCTTCCAGCTCTCCGCCCGTCGTTTAGAATCCATCGGTGAAGAGGTGATAACTGTAACATAAAATATATTGTTATTATTATTATTATTATTTGTCTAGGATATCTGTTCATTATATCTATCTGTGTAGTGACAATTACTAATTATAGTGCATTTAGAGACACTGATTCATCATGAGAGTCCATAGCATCGCATTATTTCAGACAGTAGTAATCAGCATACTAGAGTTCTCAATCTAACATAACTTGGATTAACATTCATTGGATGCTATTTTTGTAAGTTTTGAACCTAAATTAAGTTAAATATATTTTGCTCCTTGGACCCACAAGTTACGAAAAAAGGGGAAGCACATAAAGTGTCAGCCCCCTAGGTGATGGTAAATAATTTGTTTGAGTTATCCCGATACCAGTGATCTTATTAGTATTCCGTTTTTGAAAGTACCTAATCTGAAAAATACGAGAAAAGGTTTCAATCATGACGAACAATGAAATGCTTTTTAATTAAATTATAATAAATTCCGTTCTATTAATAGTATCTGTTTCCTCTTCCTTTAAAAGCAGACATCTATCTTTAATTGCTACCGTTTATTACCATTCTAACTTAGTACATAGTTAAAAAAAAACTTGCATATAATAAAATAATCATGAAACGAGGCGTAGATAAATTAAAACTTTAATTGACTTAATAAGTCGCCAGCGGCAATAATTGCAAAATATATTCTTTGGATTTAATAAGAGAGAGAGCTTTCGAATTTTAGACAATATAAATTATACATGCTTCGTGCTTCCTAGGTATTATTTCAACATATCAAATACCGAGACATTTTGTTGTTGTAGATATGTTCTATATTGTTGTGGAAGCTTCATGATTTTGTATCATTTTCTTTACCAGAAATTTTTAATATTGGACCTCTTGTGTCAGTATACAAAAATTTCTTTAAACTCGTCAACAAACTAATTTACGTGACTAAATAGTTCACACTTAACACTTATTATGTTACAGGTTACAAAACACTTAATCTAAATTAAAAATAAAGGTTATTCTTTAATTAAATTGGGAAGCTTGTTAAATAGCTTTACCGCAATAGATTCTAGTCTGCTTGGCACCTTCTCAAGCGGCAGTACATTGGGACATAGTTGGTGCTATTTTTGATGTCATGATCAAATGATCATGTACATCCCTATATGTCAGATGGTTATTATTCTGTTTTATATTTTCAAGGATATAGAATGAGGGAAGGGTAAGTATGCCCAACCCAGCAAAAGCACTTCAGCAGTCCTCCGTGTAATCTAGCTCAGGCACAATCCTGATGGTTCTTCTTTGCAAATCAAAACCTCGCTGCGAATGCGATGATCCTCCTCCATAGGCCATGCCCCTGTGAAAAATACCAAAGTATGCTGCTGTTATGGTGGCATCAGATACACTTCCAAGCTACCTGCACATATTTTTAACGTGCGTATCCCACTTTAATGTAACAACCAAAAAGAAATTTCAATAGGGATGCCCTATCAGTAAGCACAGTATTTCTTAAGGTAAAAACCATCCTTTACATCTTTTCTTGGTTCAACAAAAGCCTCCTTGACAGGAACCGGTCCTCAACCTGTTGCTCAGCCTCATTTAGGCTTGCAAGGGCTCCTCTTTTAGACTCTCCAGTTGCAAAAACTGTAGTATCATCAATAAAAAGCCCAAATTTACCTGTTTGGCGTCCCAGGAGTAGATCATTAGTACAGAATCTTGAGGCACCTCGACATTTGCACCCGCTGGGACGGAAAACTGACCGTTGGATTTCATTACCTGCCAGCGACCCTGCAAGTAACTGGGTATCAAAATTATAATAATTAGGCTTTTGAAACAATCACTCATGGGACATACAATCTTATGCCTTGCTAAGTTTGCAGAAGAGGGCAGACAGATAAAACCGGTCCTCACAAGCGTACATACAGTTCAAGCACAACATGCATATAGCTTCTACCATATCCAAATCCAAATTGACACATACAAAATAGGCTATTGGATTAAACAGCATTATAACTTGGTAGAACTTTCAAAAGAGGTTAAATATCTTGGCTTGGTTCTTGACCGGAAACTAACCTGGAATCCACACCTGGAAAAACTATCAGAAAAGCAACGGCCGGCAGCGCTTTGGGCCTGTCGACGACTCCTTGGTAAAACATGGGGCCTAAGACCCTCCATCATCTGGTGGTCCTCTAATACTGTTGTAAAGCCTATTATAACCTACGCTTGCTTAGTGTGGTACGTAAAAACAAAGGAAATATCAACAGACCGAAAGCTAAACAGAGTACAAAGGCTCGCCTGTCTGGGTATAACAGGGGATATGAAAACGCGCCCCGCAGCAGCTCTGGAAACCCTACTTGACCTTTCGCTGCACATATCCATAGAAAAGGAGGCCTGGACCAGTGCGTATAGAGTCACTCAGACACAAAAACTGAAGTCAGGAAACCTGGCTGGTCACCTTAAAAATCTGAAGGGCATCCAAATGACCAAACCAACCCATACAATGGGAACAAAACTCCATTTTGATCGCTCCTTTGAAGTGATAATTGAAGACCGCAATACTACAGGGGAAAGACTAAAACAAGTAGAGAGGGGATCACTTGTCTGGCACATAGATGAATCCAAGATGAAAGAAGGAGTGATATCCGAAGTATATGGTCCTAAATGTTGAATCTCTGCACCTTTAGGAAACACTACCACAATCTTTCAAGCAGAAGTAAATGCTATCAATATAGCCATCTCTGAATGTGCCAAAAAGACCTAAGAGGTCAAAGATCTATATCCTATCAGATAGTCAAGCAGCCTTAAAAGCGCTAGCATCTAGCAGAATCAACTCCCGGCTAGTGTGGGTTGTCGGATGGCTGCAGATCAACTGGCAAACAGAAATAGATCCACCCTAATGTGGGTACCAGGGAACTAGAGTGTGGAAGGCAACAAAGCTGACCAGCTCGCACAGAATGGTGCATAGACTGCCTTTTGCGGGCCGGAACCAGTCTGTCTAGAGGGCACGAAACGAATGAACTGATAAATTGGAAATAAAATACGGAAAGAGACACATTGGGCCAATGCACCTGGGCAGAGACAGGCCAAAGCGCAAATAAGACCGTGCTTAGAATATTGCTCAAATATCTGGGGTGCCGCACCAAAGTACACCCTAAAGCTGCTGGATTCCATTCAGAAGAGAGCTGTGCGTCTCGTCGGCGACCCGGAGTTGACCTGAAATCTGGATAGTCTGGAACACCGCAGACGTGTGGCCGAGATGTTTCTGTTTTACAGATACTTTCACGGCAGATGTTCCCAGGATTTGGCCCGCCTCATCCCGCCCCTGGCAACTCTTGTCAGACAGTCACGACAGACGGCAAGAGCGCACCAGTTCGTCGTACAACTGGAAACACCTAGAACATCACTCTACAAGAACTCCTTTGTCTGGCGCACTGCATCACTGTGGAACTCACTCCCAGGACATCTGTTTCCCACTAACTACAACCTACAACTATTCAAGAACCGTGTCAATCAACATCTTCGCACACACACCGCTCGTCGAGCGCCATAGGATCTCCCTTTACTGTGTGTGTCACTGCCATAAAAAAAACTCAGAGCACCTACTCTGCGAATGTCGGGCACTGACTCACCAAAGGTTGAGGCATCTTAAAAATGCCCTTGTGGCACCTGGAAATCTACAAAAGCTCGACCCTCGAAATATTCTGAGGTTTTTGAAGGAGATAGGAATGTTCGTGTAAAATAGTAAAATAGAAGGGTATACACCATTGACCTCAAGGAGACACAAAAGATCAATTGTGGTCGACGTGTTGAAGGGCAAATCTTGCCGAGTGACCCCTCTACCATACCATACCAAGGTTCGTAATTTGACTCAGCACTTTAAGGCACTATATCTGTTTAACTTTAAAAGTCACTTGACTTAGAATTTTGACAGATCTATCGTAGATTCGTCTTTCTTTAGTACTTTTTAGGCAGGTATCCCCCAAAAAATACGTTCCTGTGAACTGCACTTACCGAGTTGGGTCTGAAGATTAGGATATGGTTAGAGCCCCTACTACGTCTCTGTGGACTGCAGTAGATGAGCGGAATAGGCGAGAGACAATAATCAATCAATGTGTAATAAATTGATTTATTGGGATCATTTGAAACTCTTTGCTTCCTTTATAGCAGTTTTTATTTTTTTTTCACGTCTTTATGGTACAAACAATCTTTTGCCCTATCATATCTCACTCACAAGTAATAAGGTCTCTTTATTCGCTTAAGTAACTAGAAAACCAGCTTACCTTATTGGGATAGTCTGATCTTTTTGCAAATATATATTTTTTTTGGAAATGCATAAAGATATGCATCCTTTGTTAGGCTTGTGTTATACTGAGGTGTTATTAGGTAAATAATTGTTTGTCTTCTGAGATGCTGTATATTTATAAATAAATATTATATTTTTTCGAAGAAGGATTTTCGTAAGGAAAATGGAATTATTATCGTTGCCATACCGCCGCCGCACACATCTCATCGTCTGCCACCTTTAGACGTTTCGTTTTACTTCGCATAAAAAAACTATTTATAATATGTAGGTGGCAGGATAATTTAAAATAATAAAATATTTAATAAAGCAATTAAGACCAAGCAATGAAGAGCTTCCAAGTTATATGAATATTTTTCTCTGAATGCCGACCTTTTCTCAGAAGATTTTGCTCCTGCTGATGCATTTTTCCCCCAGAAGCAACTGAATTTGATGAAACTTCAATTCCGACACTTGCGGCGAAAAAGATGATCAAAATGAAGCAAAAGTCGAAATGCAAGAAATTGAAGATAATATTTAAGAATCAGCCAGAGTTTCATTTTCGGATCTGATACCATTACCAAAATTGATACTAAATACGGCAACGAAACAGAAATCTAGTAGGAAACAGCATTCGGCAGTATTTACACCCATACCTATGAAAGCCATTGTAGATGAGAAAGGAGACAATAAGCAACATTAACTGCGAAATAAAAAAATCAAAAGAGATTACTACAAAAAAGGCATAAAACGCAAATTTGTCGAGAAAGATAACAAACCTAGTGAAACTATACTTACCATTAAAAGACAAAGACATCGTCAACTCAGTGATGGTGCCAGTCGAGAGCGATTCTAAAGACGATAAGGTTTCGAGTGAAAAATAAGTAGGTGAGGACATATGTATCATTTATGGTGATGTTGGAAAACATAGGGAATTGTGACTGGACCATGGTGCATGTGTGGATAGTGAACTCGGATATTTTATATCCTATTTCTGTATGTTAAGAATTGTCGATCGCTAGTTGGAAGGTAATCGCGTTCACGGAGGAAAATTTTCAAAAAATATATATTTTTTTTAATGTGCATTATTTTGTATTTTTAAAATACATGACATACATGTTTCTTTCAGACTAGAAGCATTGATTTACTCGACTTTTGATAATTTGGTATAAACAATAGAAATTCACCAAATTGCTTGCCTTCCACGCCTTTACCCTAGTATTAAGCCTTTGTAATATCTCTATGTAAACATTGCGCTTGCGAATAAATAAATAAATAACATATTACTAATGCAATCGCTCCCGGTGTGGGTGGTGCATGAAGATTAAATTTATAAATGCTAAGTACAATCGCACATGGAGTTACACTGTGGTTTAAGGGACTCAACAATTTAAATATATTTTTGAAGTTCAATAATCGAACGCCTCAATATGCAAAGAAGTATGTATTATTACCTAATACTTGGAACACCTTGTATATGCCTTTCCATAATTTGATCCTATGAGTTACATTAAGCCGCTTTTCAAGAATTAAAAGCACCAAACAATTAATTAGAATTGAACAATTCGTAGATAAATTGAAGAATTTTTCCCAGAGATAACTGTCTACTTAGTACTAGTAATATTTTTTTTTATCAGAAATGCGATTGTTCAACAAAGGCAGAATAAACTCCGTTAAGCATTGTCTGATAATTTTAACCGATTTAGTTTCCGTTGCGTTTACAGTAAATAATCCCATGTTTTACTATTCCTCGTTGTTAACGACAGTACTACTAATTCCATGAAAATATTTTACAAACTGATTAAAATGCAAGTCAATAAGCCTCCTCATTCTGTATTTAGAATATAAAATTGAAAGGCAAGGATTGTTGTGATTTCGCAGTATCGGAAACTTTGCAGTTTGGAAGGGTCATTATACACCAAAACATGTTGAATAATCTACCTACAGTAGTTTTGGATATATGAATTCAAGAGATAAAATTAATCGTAAGAAAATTATTAGATCTACTACTAACTACTAGAACTCATTTAAAAAAAATTGAATGGCACTTCTGGTTTAACCCCAAGTGGCGATAACTTTAAGGCCAGTACTTTGAACTTCGATTAGTCACTTTAAACACTCGTTAAATTATTCCGTGCTTTGAATGCGCCAATGTCAGTATGACATTAATTACTCGACGTGATCCAAAGATCTTCTTCTGGTGCCGTCTTCTATTGAAGGTTGGCTATCATTCTGGCAATTTTTATCTTAGAGACTGCTGCACGAAACAATGATCTGGTTCATTTACCATACCATTTAGGTTTTTCAGCCGAGATGTTCGTCGGCGTCCTAGTGCTCTGCGTCCTTAACTGCATTAAGCGATATTTTTCACCTCTCATGATATGTTCGAAATATTTGAGCTTACGGCGCTTTATTGTTCGTAAGACTTCGGTTTAGGTTATATGTATGCGTATTAAAACCTCAACGTTGCGTACTCGTTCGGTTCAGGCAATTCTAAGCATTCTTCGATAAACCCACATTTCAAATGCTTCGATTTTCTTACAGTGCCGGTCCAGCAATATGCATCCCTAAAATCCATAGAGCAGTATGGGAAAGATATAACATCTAACTAGACGCAGCCTCAGATCTTGGTTTAGTTGTCCGTAGTTTAAACGTTGCTTCATTTTGATAAACGCATTACGGGCTTTTTCAATGCGAATTCGCACTTCCTGTCCGATTCAGGCAGCATCCGAGATAGTTGTACGTCTGCACGCGTTCAATATTTTCGTTTCCCAACTTTATGTAGACATTGTCAATTCTCCGTTTACAAACAACCATAAATTTGGCCTTTTTTGTGTTCATTTTAGTCCGTTGGCGTTGCTCTTCATTGACCTTTGTAATGAGCCATTGCAAATCTTCACCGGAGTTACCTAGAAGAACTGTCATCTGCATATCGAATGTTGTTTATAGGCACTCCGTTTATATAAATTCCTCTTTCGTGTTCATACAAAGCTTCCGTCAGTATAAATTCGGAATAAATATTAAATAACAGGGGGTTAGCACACAGCCCTGTCTTACTCCTATTTGGATTTCTATTTCCTCCCTGAACTGTTCTTCTACTTGAACTGAAGCTCGTTGATTCGAATAGAGATTGGCGATAATTCTTATGTAGCGTTCATCCAGTCCGATTTTATGTAAAAGTTGTAACATTTTTGTATGTTGACCTTAATCGAAAGCCTTTTCGTAATCTATGAAAGACATGTATATCGGCTTATTCATGTCAAGGCATATCTGAATCAATGCCTGAATGCTAAATAGAGCATCTCTCGTACCCAAGCCATTTCTGAATCCAAACTGTGTGTTCTTCGCATTTTTTATATATTCGGTTGTGAATAATTATCCTAAGGAATATCTTTAATACATGACTCATAAGACTTAGGTTCTTTTTGGTAACGTAATAAAAGCTTAAGCCAATCCGTAGCTGTATATGTTGTTAAACAGATCAGTGAGAATTCTGGCAACATCATCCTCTGCTAATTTGAGTAAGTCCACACAAACATTATCGGGTCCCGCAGCTTTGCCATTCTTTGACTGATGAATGGCCTGTATTGCCTCTTCTCTTATAATACTTGGACCTGTACTTGCAACTTCAAAGGTGTGTTGACTTGGTCTGTCATCCAATCCAATCCAAAGATAATTCGGGTAAAATTTAAAGGTGAATAAGTTTTGAAGAAAAATTGTATGAATATGCTTATTCGTGGAAACGTCAGGTATGACAGGTTTTTTTTTGCAAAAATGATAACAGATAATCTCATAACAGAAGTCAATGAAAAAATTTCATAATTAATTAAATCAAGCAATTGGTGTGATAGAAGCGGGTCAAAAACAAAGAGACGCGACGTGGCTAGAAGGTATGGTGATCTCCACGCTATAATAGGGCGAGCGTGGAGAAGGTTTCAGACAACAAATAGCGTAGCTTATGGACATCGTGGAGAGTGTAAAAGGGCAACAATGGCTAGAACACAATGTTTAATACATTTTAATGCCTGAACATGCAGTGACGTTAATCCACATATTTTTACAGAGGTACACTCAATATCTCCAAAAACTCAATATTTGGGCGGGAATTCTGGGAAAGAAAGGTCCTTTTTTATTGACCGGCCAAGTTTATGCTGAAATGGTCAACCAAACTATAGAGCTATCGATTGTTCATGAACTTGAAAACCTAAGACTTACAAGGCACCCCCACACTATATTGCTGTGACGAGAGAGTGGTTGGACCAAAATTATCCAAACCAGTTGGTTGGCAGAAGAGGTACAATTGATTGACCGTCAAGGTCGCCTGACTTTACCCTTATGGACTTACATTAAATCACTAGTTTTGTAAACCCAGCCGGCCTCTCTCGAAGAATTGCGTTAGAGGATAATTGATGCTTGTCGAAGTATTCCAAGAACCATTTTTGGGTCAGTTAAGTAGGAATATGAAAATCGGCTGTATTTTTAATTAGAACAAAATAGCAATCATTTTGAGCACTTAATAAAATAGCTCAAAAAAGCAAAAATCAAGTATTTACTTTATGGTGTTTTAATTTAAGCTTGGGATCCTTTTTCATCATTTACATTTATTTTCTAATTATATTCGGCTTCTCTCGAAGAATTGCGTTAGATGATAAATTGATGCTTGTCGAAATATTCCAAGAGCCATTTTTGGGAGAGTTAAGTAGGAATATGAAAGTCAGCTTTATTTTTAATTACAACAAATAGCAATCATTTTGAGCACTTAACAAAATAGCCCAAAAAGGCAAAAAACAAGTACATATTTACTTTATAGTGTTTTAATTTAAGCTTGGGATCCTTTTTCATCATTTACGTTTATTGTCTAATTATTATTTTAAAATTTTGTTAACATTTCTTACTTAAATCTCATTCATTTTGATATCGCTGAAATAATTTTTGATAAGCTTTCCAGAGATGTGTCACGAGTGGGGTAGTGATTTAAGATTTTAGAGTGGGTGAGAGTAGTGCTTCAGGGGGTGGGTGAAGGTGGTCTGCAGAATACCTTATTACCCCCCGTTTTTGTAAAAATGGTATTTTTTGTTTTTTTTTATATCCTCTTTAGTGCAGAAAATATAGCCACTGTAAGTTTTCTAATTGTTACCCTGTATACAAAAATATAAGGCGTCACGTTTAAAATTCCAAAGGATAGCAAATATAGTTTTGCTTTTACAGTCTTTGGTCGTTAATTTTCAGATCGTGCCATCGTTTGGCACTTCTAGGTTCGTCCTTTCTCTCCACTGCTTATTCTGCTATATCTTACATTTAGCTTGCAGGTAATTTCAAACAAAGTTTAAATTTCATTTTGAATTTGCATTTTTTATTAGATTTCTTTCATTTACGAAGGCTCTACCGCATCTGTATGAGGGGTTGAGAGAACATCCTTGACTTCTTTTGGATAGTAATCCGTAAATGTATTTTAAATAAAAAATTACACAAGGCTAAGATATGTGTTGGTATAGCGCCCTGCAAGGCTAATATTCTTTACATGCAGTTGGGAGAATTTTCTGTGATATGTAATAAACATTTTATAATTATCTTAAATTTAATTAATTCCCAATAAGCGGATATCCATGACGCAAACTTCTGGTTTGAATTCAAGTGTATATATAGAAATTGATCCTTTTATTAGACTGCAACTAAATGTCTAGAGTAGATAAGCTATGGAGTTTGAACGGCAATTTCGCCCCATTTTACATGTATATCTCAATAAGAAAATCTAAGGTTCATTCTGGTTTCCAAAACCACCGGCACCGGCGCCCTGATCTCAGGGTCGGCGCCGCCGACTTGGGCTAGCGCATATTTAACGCACCTGGTCCTAACACCGAATTTTGGTCGCACCATAAATTACTGGCCATGACGTCACCGCCAAGGATGTGGCCACTTGGGCGATATCATTCTAAGGGTTTCGGTTAATGTATGATATCTTCATGGATTTATGCCAGTTTTCGTTTACGGATGATCGACCTCAGGGATTTGACCTTCAGATATCATCTGTCTCTCTGTCTGTCTGTCTAAAAAGCTGTCTGCCTGTCTAAAAAGCTGTCTTAGGTGTCCATAAAGCTGTCTGTCTGTCTCTCAGTGGCCTAATCCTGACAGATGAAATCTGGAGGTCACATTCCTGAGGATGATCATCAGTAAACGAAAACTGGCATAAATCCAGGAAGATACCCTACATTAACCGAATCCTTAACATGATATAGCCCAAGTGGCCTAATCCGAATTTATATTTCGGGGTTAGGACCAGGTACGAGGTGCCACGCCTTTAAATATGCGATAGTCCAAGTCAGTGGCGTCAATCCTGAGATCGGGGCGTCGCGTCGGTAACCTTGAAAACCAGAATGGACCTTAGATTTTCTTATAGAGATTTACATGTAAAAGTGAGTGAAATTGCCGCTCAAACCCCATAGCTCATCTACTGTCTAGCAAATACGAAATAATAATAGTTAGAAGAAAAAAAAACTTCATATAAGAATCAGGCACCTTTGACAGATAAGCATAATATAATTTTTACTAAAAATATATTACTTACTAAAATCTGATGGTTTCGCCTGGCTTAAGTCTCTGTAGAAGTCCGTCCTATGCGATTTCTTCAACCCGGTGCACAGCCCAAAATCAGACAACTTTAGGTGACCCTTAGCGTCCAACAATAAATTATCAGGTTTAATGTCCCTATGAATAAATCCTAACTTATGTATCGAGTCTATTGCTAGCGCCGTCTCGGCGATGTAAAACTGCGTGCACTCCTCCGAGAGCGTGTCTTTTTTCATTAGAAGCGTCATCATATCGCCTCCCGGCAAGAATTCCATTATAAGGTAGAGGTTTATTGGGTCTTGAAAACTGGAAAAGGAAATTTGATTAGAATCAGAAAGCTATAAAAACACCTGGATAATTTATAGTTATCGTGTTTAAATTAATTTCTTAACGGATGACGAAGGTTTTACCGGCAGCTGAAACTTTGGTAATTTCACCTCCACAGCAATTTTGTCTCAATAACACCATTTATACACTCCTGGACAAACGGACAAACAAAACTTCATTCAAAGTCAATGTTAAAAAAATGCTTAAGTTCTGCATCAATGTTGATAACTTTGTTTTCAAGTTATAGTTATATATCATGATTATTATCAGATATTGATTTTGCAAACATTGCAATGAATTTGATATTATACAGTGTAACAACGAGAGTTGCATTTTGCCCTAAATTATTATTGATATCAATATCTTTATTTTTAAATTAAATACAAAATTTTAAAGGGCAGAAGTAAATGGATCCCGCAACAACTGTCCTACATACCGGCCGGAAATGCTCATGCCGCAAGCCGCAAGTCATCAGGAGTCGATATATGTGGATATCGGTCCTGGTAGGAACATTAACATCGACCAAAAAAATCGTATCAGTTTTAATCCCAAGATGTTATTTAATTGCGCTAGATAATACACTTCCGGGCAAACAAAATTTCGTTCAGTCATGTTAAAAAACTTTGTTAGCTTTCTATCAACAGCGGCAAGCTTTGCGCACGCCCAGTACTTGAAACAATTGCTTTCAGCAAGCCTGGTGGATGGCGCACTGATTAATACGCTTTGCTTGTGATACGACGGCCCGGGTTCGATTTCCGTCAGTGGTGAGAGATATTTGTTTATTTTTTTAAGGTTATGGTTGTTAAAACAAATTCTTCATTTTGGGCTTGCCTTGGGTTAGTTTTTGTTGGTTGCGCCCCCGTAGCGAGCGCAGCGAGCGGAGGGCCATGCGTGAAATGAAATAGTCAACGCTTCATCATGCGTGAAGCTTCGCAATCGAAATCCATTCCTGTGCAGCTAGACTCTTGTCTCAGAATCGAATGGAATGACGAACATTATCAGAGAACATACCGATGTTCTCTGGTATTATGTGCTATTCATTATTGCTTTGTACAGAACGTGTTGTCATGGACCCTTTACTATTTTATTTATTTCTATTAAAATCTGGGCAAAGGCGTATTCTTTTATTCACCGGTGGATTCAATCATTGGTGAACCGATGTTTTTACGGTTGACATTTCTAGGGTCCCGTCGTCATCAACCGGTGGACACCGGTTCTGAGAAAATAAGAACGCATTGATGGAAGCTTGACGTTTGACTGACGTTTAAATACTATATAAACAACAATAATTTGTAATTTTTGCAGAAGTTTTTGATAATATAAAATGATCTCTGTTGCGGCCACCTTAGCGGCGAGAGTACTGTATTCCAGCGACTCCGATTCTGATGATGATGACGAAACCATTTAGTAACTCCGAGATCCAGATCCAACTGATTTACAATTTTCGTCAAGATTTCCAAATATTACATCATTTTTATAGAGCTTAAGATACTTTTCAGAAATTTCTTTAAGGAAAAAAGGATCTATAATAAATAAAGACATATCTCACATAAAGTCTCCTTTTTAAGGTTTTATGCTTCAACTACCACACAACATTTAAGATTATTTTACACATATCATTTTAGTAGGTTTAGTGAAAAATTTACTCACCCTTTGAAGGACGAGTCAATTCGTATTCTGTTAAAAAAAACATTAAAACTAATACCCGAGTTGTGCGGTCAACGGTCTATTATATTATTGTTTATATTTATATTTATCTAAACAATTTAACAATGATACTATGTATCAAATTTTTAAATTCTTAATTCAAAACAAACAAATGTTAAATGAATAGGTTAGGAAAGTTGCTCCCCCCCCACAATACACCGAAACAACCGACTTGGCGAGCCGGTGGAAGCTGATGCAACCATACGTTAATCCATCGTGAATAAAAGAACATGATTGAGACACAACCGGTAGTCCATCGAACAATAAAAGAACGCCAAATGGCTCAACCGGTGCAATCGGTGGATCAACCGTTGAAAAAAAGAATACGTCTCAACTAGAAATATATGAAGCATCGAAATTAAGGAATGCTAAGCTAAAGCTATAAGCGATTGTTTTTTCGTTTCTTGTTTTCATCGAAAAACGACATTAATCCGACTAAATTATGTTAACGTGAGCACCGGTCTATTAAACTATTAAACCGGATTAGCTATGTGCATACAATGGAATATTCCCAGTATATGTACGCATTTTAAGTGCATGACTGGCAAATGTTTATATTTAGAGCTCATAATTGATTATTATTCTAGGTTACATGCCTTTAAGTCAATGAAAAATAAATACGGTAATTACTACACTCCTGGACAAAAAAAAACGGCCAAACAAAACTTCATTCAAAGTCAAGTTTTGCGTCGACTTTGATAATTTTGTTGTAGGCACTTTTCTCATGATTATTATCTAATTTGCAAAATCAGCAAAAAGCTTTAATGAAGTTGGTGTTTACCATTTTGTCCAAAATCTCTGAACACCCTGTGGTAGAATTTAACGTCAAAATGATGGATCTATACAGGGTGATTCAATAGCATGGTTACAAACTTCGGAAGGTGATTACTTACATTATTTTACGATAGAAAGTTCCTATAAACTATGGTCCTTAGTTGTTTCGTTACGGAGATACAGGCTGTTGAATTTTAATAATTAAAAAAATAATAATAACTCATAAATGCGTTAATAATTTTTTATGAAATTTGGGAAATAAAATAAGCATTTAAGGACACTTATTTTCAAAATATAACACTTGCCCAAATTTAACCAGTGGCGTACGGTAAAAAAATATATTTTTTTTTCCGGTTTCTTATTTTATTTAGGACATAAAAGGTATTTGGTGTTTTTTGATACGAAGAACGGTTTGAGCTAAAATTATAATTTTTGAGTGGAACAGAAATTAAATAACTGCTCTATTTTTTTATCCCGAAATCAAAGCAATATATGAAAACAATAATGGAGAGGACAATAAATTTGTATTGTCAGCTGCCCAATTCGAAAAAAAAAATTAAAAAGCCAGTGGCTTACAAATATGTCACAACTTCCAGTTAAAAAATTCTAAGTTAGGCATTTTTGACAACTTTACGAACTTCATTTGTTTTTCCTGATATTAAATTCTGGCATTTTGAGAGAAATCCCACAACTTTCCTAATTTAAATGTTCTTCAACTATCCAAATAAAAAAGTTATTACGAGTCTGAGATTAAAGTCGTCTTTTAGTTCGAGTTGAATAAATAAATCAACTTAACCAAGAACCTATTATTGTCTACTTGGAGAAAATCAATACACAAAAGTTAGAGAAAAGCCCGCAATAATTAGTTCGAAACGAAGCATTGTAATCTAATTTTAAATCTCGAATTAGTTTCGAGGTGCAAGCAAGTTTATAGCATTAACGTAGAAAGAGATAAACTATACTCGGGATAATGAAGAAAAAACAGCGGAAAAGGAAATTGACAATTTGCGTGGGGGTTCGGCGGCCTGAGCACCCATACCCCCAAAGTGAAAAATAGGAAGCAATATTTTCCTTTATTCTCCCCATTTTGTTAAAAAGCTGAAGTCATGAGGGCGCTCGAATTGCCTCATATTCACTATGCAAAGTCATATGTAAAAACAATGTCTGCTGTTTTGTACAATAATTTTGATTTATTGTACATTTAATCGACCCCTATAAGATCTTAATTATTTATTTATTTATATATTAACGAACAAGACAATAGATAGTTTTTGTGCCTAGGGTCTAATCAATTTGTTCTCTCGTAGCCAAGTTCTCCATAGGCCACAGTGCAAAAGCACTAAATTTGAGTAGGGTTAGTTTGGGTTAAATTTAAAAGGCGAAATGCTAAGGCATAAAGATTCCTTAGTAGTGATTGTATTTGACATCCATGGGCAGGAGCCATTTATGCTTCAACTTCATTGTCTTTAATTGAAGCGTGTAAAATAGTTATTTGTGTATTTAGAGCGCAAAGTAATGGATTGCCGCTTGAGAAAGAATGTTACTGCGCGACGCGCAGCGGAGCGCAGTAATCTTTCGAAAACGGCAATCTTACTTTGCGATCGAAAAACACACAGAACTTTTTCTACAGCCGCATTTTTTAAAATTAAATGCACATTTTCCTCCATACTTATTCTGAAATTTGCAAATGACTGTCAGTTTTGACATAATTCGGGCTTCGGGCATATTTAGAACAGGATTGCCAGCAACAAACTGTAACAAACGCACGACTGTCATTTATTTATCTTCGGTTTCCATGACCATTCATAGCACGCTAGACGGAAAAAGTGAGAATTTTCTTTTCCATGTTCGCGCTAGAGCGCAAAATAAGGATCCACGGCATTCGTCGATTTTGCGATTTCATTTCAATTTAGTAATTAGTTATTTTGCGCGCAGCTGTAGAAAATAGTATATTATTTTATATGGAGGAAAAGTAATACTTTTCATGGCGCGCTCGTGTTTAACAGCCGAACGGAGTGAGGCTGGTAATAGAGAGCAAGCCATGAAAAGTAACTTTTCCTCCAAATAAAATATGCTGTTTTTTCTTCAAATGTCGACAAATTAATGCAAAAACGTCTCTTTTTAATAGTAATAATAATTATTATTAAAGATAAGTGGGTTCGCAAGGCGGCTTAGACCGGTGCGGTGTCGGTGAATAGGCACAGATTGTTGCTATAGTAATGTAACATAAAGCTGTCAGTGGACACTGTCAACAATAATTATATTTTTAAAATTGCGTCTTCGATTGCATTTTAATTCCGTATTGATAAGCAGTTATTGAGTAAGTTCGATTAAATAATAACCAATTTGTTCCTAAATTAGTCATTTTTAGAAATGCAGTCACAAATTGAGTGATAAATACAAATTTTAGTTTAATAACTCTTGAGTTGTTGACGCTTATTTTGTTGTTTGTTTGTATTGTATCTATGTTGCTATGGCAACACTTTTACCTCCGCCGGCGGAAAAGTGAAAAGTCAAGCTCCGGCGGAGGAAAAACGAAACTTCACGGCCGCCTACACGGTCGAGTAATGACGGATTTACTGACGTTTGAAGAAAAAAATATTTTTTATCAAAAATTTTGGACGATTTCCTTAGCTAAAATTAACGAACATGCTTTTGCCTGTCTGAAAGTTGACTTCAAATTTGAATATGCGTATTGTACACGTGGCCAGAAGATTTCCATCTGGCTTCTAACCAATATTCTTGCCCGAAAAACGGGAAGTCATGAGAGAAGATGAGTAGTGAATGAAATAAAGACGAACCCGCCTAAAAGTTTACTTTAAATTTAAATATGCATATTGCACACATGGTAAGAAGATTCCCATCTGGCTTTTCACCAATATTCTTGCCCGAAAAAGAAGAAGTCCTGAGAGAAGTAGAGTAGTGAATGAAATAAAGAAGAACCTGTCTAAAAGTTGACTTCAAATTTGAATATGCATATTGCACACATGGCAAAAATATTCCCATCTGATTTCTCACCAATATTCTTGCCCGAAAAACGGGAAGGCATGAGAGAAGCAGAGTAGTGAATGAAATAAAGAAGAACCTGTCCAAAAGTTGACTTCAAATTTAAATATGCATATTGCACACATGGCAAGAAGATTCCCATCTGGTTTCTCACCAATATTCTTACCCGAAAAACGAGGTCATGAGAGAAGCAGAGTAGTGAATGAAATGAAGAAAAACCTTTGTCAAAGTTGACTTCAAATTTGAATATACATATTGCACCCATGGCAAGAAGATTTCCATCTGGCTTTTAACCAATATTCTTGCTCGAAAAAGGGGGAAGTCATGAGAGAAGCAGAGTAGTGAATGAAATGAAGAAGAACCTGTCTCAAAGTTGACTTCAAATTTGAATATGCATATCGCACACATGACAAGAAGATTTCCATCTGGCTTCTCAACAATATTCTTGTCCTGAGAGAAACAGAGTAGTGAATGAAATGAAGAAGAGCCTGTGTCAAAGTTGACTTCAAATTGCACACATGGCAAGAAGATTTCCATCTGTCTTTTAACCAATATTCTTGAGCGAAAAGAGGCAAATCCTGAAAGAAGTAGAGTATACTGAGTGAATGAAATAAATAATAGAAATAATTGCCTTAGGGCTGGCGGAATCATCTGTTTGTAAATATGTCATATTTAGGTCGTTTTTAGATGTTTCAGAATCGAGGAATCTAATCTCACTAATAATTTGCATTTTTTATGTCCATACACAGGAGAAATGAACCGAAAGTAATTTTTTAGTAGTTATAGCCAGAAAAGAAAAATTGCCAGGCGCATGTCACAAAGAGCGACAAATTAATGTATTATTTTATTTTACTTCAAATAATTAAGTATTTTATCAATTATAAAGCAGGGAAGTGTCAAAAACCCTGGTTTCTAGTATCAAACTAAGACACATTTTTGAAGGAGAACGGAGAAATATTAGTATTTTACAAAAGAAACCGTAATATATGATGCTGGAAAACATTTATCAAAACTTCAATTAAACCAAAGCGCAGTGGCGCACTGCGCCCTACAGGGGATTTGGGCTGTCGCAATTGTCACAAAATAATTATGCGGTAAACAAACTAATTTAGGATTAAACTAGTAGTGTGTTGTAGGTACAGAAGGTACAAACTTTCTGATGCATTTGTCTAGGTTCCCTGACATACACAGGCCAAGTAGTAGCCAATAATGACTATAGTATAGTACTGTCTATCTCCGATAAACTTAGCAGGTTACGGATAGTTGGCGCCGGCTACAACACACTACTAATTTGATTTTCACTGGGTTTGTTTAAAGCCTCAAGTACCGTTCTCTCATCTGCTGACCCTATAGCCATACTGACGAGCCGTTATACGGCGAAACGCGTCTATGGATGGGTCGGCAGGTGAAAAAGAACGGAAGGTACAGAAGGTAAAACTTTCTGATGCATTTAATTTAGGATTATTGAAATTGACTGCGGAATTATAATTTGACACATATTTTAATTAAAGTTCGCTGTAAGTTTTAATCTATTGGACCCAGACCTATTTTTCCCCCTATTAGGAACGCCTAAAAACCTATACACCTTCGTTCAACTAACTACATATCTTGCAGGATAGCAAGGAAACATTTTTCTTATTGTGGATTCATGAAGTCATTATTTATAAAATCTCCTGTATGCCTTGAAGTGATTGATTTTTACAGAGTGTTCAGTAATTAGGAAAAACAAATTTTATTTTTGTAAAATAAAGTTATATGCTCAAAAAATCACAACCCCCCTACCTCTACAGAAAAAAAAGGTTTGTCAATATGTAATCTTAGAATCTTAGATAGCCCTCGAGATAGCCTAAGGTATTTTTTAAAAATGTTTTATTTACAAATAACCAACTATTTTTCAAATAGCAACAATTTTTACTGTTAAGATTGTCGGACATCTGCGAAAATAAAAGTACATTACTGTTAGTACTTTTTCACGATTCTGTATTTTCTGAAGACCCAGCATGTACAATTTTTAAATTAACATAATTTTTAGGCATTTGAGAACAAGCAAGGGATTTTATAAAGAATAACTTTCTTGCTGAATTTTTCTGTAATTCCACAAATTAAAAGTAACACCATCACACCATTAAATTTGCAAAAACGCGAAATGTTTGTTAGGTTGTAAGTCAGCGCCCTCTAGCATGTATTGTAAAATACATATTCTGATAGTTTGTAAAGTGGAATATAGAGAAAGCCCTTTTAAACGAAACCAAATATGTTTAATTCCGTTAAACCAAACCAGAGTTATAAGCATTTAAAAAAAATAAGGTCAACCTTCCGCACACTACTTTATGTTCAAAGATAAAACAGAACGCGTTAGGATTACGATGATAATATTTAATTAAAAAATCTCTTCACTTTCAAAAAACTTGAGAAAAGTACGATTTTCTTATAGAGTTACGCCTCATAGCAACCGTTTTAGGAACTTGAAAATAATTTTCAGCAATCTCTCGTGGCAGCTTTTACTAAAAAAGAAGCCATGCATACGACTAACGCTTTCTGAGATACGGCTGAGATCCATGCTTAGTGAGACACCCGGTAGATCTAAATCTATTTAGTCACTCTTTACAGTGAATATTTAAAATTTACAGACTTGTCATCTATTTACAAAAATGGTATGATTCCTTTAGTTTTCGGTTACTAGGTACAAGGTATTAAACAGGTTTACACTCAATTCCCCCGCTTTCCTCGTTTATCTCATCTCCTCCCAGAATCTGGAGTTGGATACGCCACTGATGCCATATGCAAATTTAGCTGTTGGGGTTGATTGACCCACAAATACATGTTCGACCTTACAATAAATTTAAAACTAACATTGTCTATTATATTCATATTACGTGTGTAACCTAAGTTGTTATTTACCATTTTTTGTCGTGTTCAGGTCTCGTGTTGTAAACTTAAAATTATAAAGTCAATATTATGCATATTTAAGCCAGAGGAAGGACCAAACAGCGAGCTGCAATTAAATGTGACATTTCAATGTATTTTTATAAATTATGCCACTATGATAAACATGATAGTCTGCAGTATTAATTAAATGTTGTTACTTGCATAATTCCATCTCACGAGTTGAGAGATGAGAGAGAGAGAGAGTTGAATCATTGACCAAACTAATCCAAACGAAAAATTAAGTATTATTAAGATTCAGAAATAGCATGCTTTAGGAATAAGTAACTAACAAAAGCATTTTACTTCCTTAAACCTCTTTGTATTATTGTTTTGCATATTACTCGCAAGAGGGTGATTACAAATCCACACCCATAAAGGAATAATAGAGACCTAAAACGAGCCGTTCTGTGAATAGAGCAACGAAGATCTTTAGTATGTCTGGTCGAATGGGAACGGTTTTTAGAATTTATTTCAAATTTAAATACAGATTAGACTGTAACGTTGTAAATGTCATTAAATATAGTATTGCGATTTTCTCCTTTTACTGGTCGATTTGTGTTATCGATACTCTCGCTACCTTACTTCTCGCGACCTTACTTCCGGAGTACCAACCTGCTCGACAGGTATATCCGTTTGCAGCGCCACTTGACAGAGGTGGTATATATTCTATTTTGAGAAAATTGATAGTCCTTCTCGCCTAAACATTCAAGGCGAGCAGGCCGCTTTCCGTATCGGAATTTATCATTGCTACTTTTGACCCTCAGGTCTAACTACCGCCTGATTGTGTAGTTGCTGTATTAAGCAAATAAAGTAGAATGTATATTTTCTAAAATTATCGGCCATATCGTCTATAAACGTTGGTGATGAACTAGTGTGGTGACCCCTATTTTAAAGGTATGCTCGACACGAGTGTTTCTATTTAAGATGGCTAAAGTTATTTATCATTTACCTATAGGATCCTTCTGTGTGACCGAATTCCGTCTATGGGATAGAATGACCAGCTAATCCCGCCGTCAGTGTGGGTTAGCCGTACCGAAGCCTTTTTTGTCAGGGTGACGCAACCCCATGGTTGAGACGTACTAAGCAGGAAGCGCCAGTGTCTACAACTCGACCAGAATCAAATAAAATCGATTTTAATTTATTTAAGTGCCTTAATTACCGTAGATTTCTTACCGTTATATATCCTTTTGATTAATGGATTTGTAGCTAGGCGACTGTAGGTAGTTTGCCTTAATTACCGTATAATAGCTTACCGGTATATATCATTTTAATATAATCAAATGATTGTAGGTCATTTGCCCTAATTATCGTATGTTTCTTACCGTGATGTATCATTTTAAATAATGATTCTAGAGTTAGGCGACTATAGGAAGTTTGCCTGTCGGTCATTTGCCTAATTACCGTATATAGCTTATCATTATATATTATTTTAATTAATTAATTTATAATTAAACAACTGTAAGCTGTTTGAGGTCTATCGTTTATATTCTCGTTTCATTTATTGGTCTAGCTATCTTGCTTATCGAGTTTACCTTTAAAAGAGATACTTAATTTTCTCTTTAGTTAGATAGATAATTAATTTGACTAGTGTCCGAATAGCTGATTGAGTTAGTTTTTACTGTATTTGCCTGTAAAGCTCATGACAGTAATTTAATTCACATAACTGAAATTTACTAATTTAATTTGTCGCCTTGATAGCGAAATCGACTTGAGCTCAATTCGTTTATCTATAGATATTTAACGGCTGTATATGTACATATACCCTATAAACCCTTCAGAAGACAACGGGAAACCACTGAAGTAATTTTCCCAAGAAAGTCACATGGAAGAAACCATAGAAATACGGCCCTCAGTCTCCGGCAAAAAAGGGTGCTGAGAATCCCCGAAGTCAAGAAACAAAAATAAAAAAGCAATTCATGTTGGAACATGGAATGTTCAAAGTATGTTTGAAGCAGGAAAACTAGCTAACATAATACAAGAGATGGATAGGCTTGGAATGTCCATTCTTGGAATAAGTGCACAGTACCGTGCAATACAAACGACAAAGTCTTTTATTACTCTAGTAACGAAGACAGAGACCACATAAGAGGTGTGGGAATAATAGTCAACAAAGAAATAGCAAACAGCGTCACCAGCTGCATTCCCTACTCAGACATCCAAGCAAAACCACTGAATATAAATATAATTCAAGTATACCCTTGATAAAAACGATGAAGAAGTGGACCGCTTTTATGGTGAAATTAAAGAACTACTTAAATACACCAGGTCACATGAAGTTAATCTTATTCAGGGGAACTTCAATGCGAAGGTCGGCCATCCGGGTGTGGATGTGGTTGTTGGTCCATGGGGTCTGGGTGACAGAAATACTAGAGGAGATTGGCTGGTTCAGTTCTGCCAAGAGGAAAACTTTAAAGTTCCTAATAAGTGGTTTTCGATGCCCCCCAGAAGACTCTACACTTGGAGATCGCCTCAGGACAGAAACAACAATATTGTACGAAATCAGATGGATTTTATACTTATCAACAGACGATTTGGTACGTCAATTGAGAGAGCATGCACATATCCAGGTGCGGATGTATCATCGGACCATGTTCTGGCTTCCTTGAAAATAAGGCTAGCACATATAAAAAAGCGTAACCCAAGGAGACAACTGGCAGTAGATAAGATCAAACATGAACCAACAAGAACAGAGCTACAATATAAAATAAATAACCTAAAAATCCTACAAGAGACTTCTGTTAATTCTGATGTAAACCTTCTGTGGAAGAATGTTTACCGAAAGATAACTCCTAAGAAGAAATGGATGACAGAAGAAATTCTTCAGTTAATGACAGAAAGACGTCAACACAAGAACTAAAACGCAGAGGAGTATCGTCGATTGAATGTAAAAATCAAATCAGAAATTATAAAAGCCAAAAAACTGTGGCTGGAACAAGAATGCAAAGAAATGGAAGATCTTCAGCTAATACATGATACCCATGGAGAACATAAAAAACTCAAAGAAGTGGCTGGAATATATAAAATCAGAAACTCCACAATACTTGTCAATGACAAGAATGAAATTGTTCTTGAAAATGTAGAAAAAAATATATATGGGTGAAATACATAAAATATCTTTATCATGACAACGAAAGAACGGACCTGGAAAGTAATGATAATCGTAAAAATAATCTCCTCCTGTCAGATTCACCGATAACGAGGGATGAAATCCAAAACGTCGTAAGACAGTGGAAAAATAAAAAAGCAGTGGGGGCAGCTAACTTACCGGCCGAGGTAATTAAAATTTATTACTTTGGTATTATTGAGGACTGTTTATTGGTCTACTGATATTGTCGCTGCCACGGGATTGATGTAGTTAAGTTTGATTAATAATCATTTCATTTATACCTGCATATATTTACTGGCTATCCCTACACAATAAGATTTGGGCAATATTAAGGTTATAAGGCATAGTTTAGCAAGTAGTATCTTATGTTGCTTTCATTTATTATTCTTGTAATATCGGTGAGATACCATACCAGAGAGTCTTCTTATTGGTTTAAGAGCGTAACCATAACCTCAAATTGATTTGAGATAGGATTAATTCTCCTGAAAGAGTTGATGTAAGTTTGAATTTTTAAATAAATAATGAGTTGTAATCTTGATGTTTATTTTGGTACATTACAGTCAAAATAATAACTAATCTGTGTATTAAAAAATTTTCAACGTTCTTTTATAGGATATTTTTCAAAATTTTATTACCCTATTTTCAAAGATCAATAATCATTGTTAAGTTTCTTGTAAAAAAATTTTACTGGCGCCTTACACTAACTGCAAAGTCATAGATCCAGGTCTCTTAAAAAAAATATATTCGCTGAGTAAACCTGGCATTGCTAATGAGCAATTAGCAAATAAGGTTACATATTTGGCATCCAACGCT
>MU190739.1:0-11673 GCA_016904865.1 Pissodes strobi | reverse complement strand
TCCGACACCTAACTTTCATCCTCGTCTATCGTCGCAGTCGTCTGATGAGAGATTTCACTCATGGACTTTTGTATAGTTTTCTGCCACTCCAGTTTCGGTCTTCCTCGTTTCCTCCTTCCCACTGGTTGCCACCGTAGCATTCTTTTGGGCCATCTAGTATTTGGCATTCTTTCCACGTGTCCGTACCAGGTAAGTTGTTTCTTTTCAATGTCCTCAACTATCGTGCCTTCTATTCCCATTTGTTGTTTTATATCGTCGTTCCTTATTCTCTCTCTTCGCGATACTTGCATAGATCTTCTAATAGCATCCATTTCAACTGCCTCCACTTTCCTCTTTTGCCTTTCCGTAATCCTCCATGTTTCCGCTCCATATAGAAGGCTGCTTTTTATCATTGTCTCATATATATTGAACTTTCTCCTTTTTGTTATTTTCTTGCTCCACAATATTCCATTTAGGCATCCTATTACCTTTTTAGCTTTAACAATGCGCTTTTCTATTTCTTTCACATCTGTTCCGGTGTCCTAGCCTAAAGAAGAGAATAGCCGCCACACTCGGCTCGTTTAGTGGGGTACGGAATCAAATTTTCTCCCTGAAGCTCACTGAAGCGAGCACACTACGCAGTGGGAACTCGATGCCAATCATACGCGCTTACCTGGGCCGGAGTGCAATAAATTTTCATAGGAATTAAAATTGAAAAAGATTTGATGTTTAGGCAAATAGACTATCGTTATGTGTATATATTGTTTTGTTTGTATGTTATATAAATAAGTTAATGTTTATGTGTTAAAATGGGAAAAGGACGGCAGAGTTGTGCAGCTAGTTAGTTTGTTTATTTAAACTTAAATTTGATCATAAGGTATCGGAATCGGTTCAAATGACTAAAATAAATCGGAACTAACTGAAACTAACCGAAAGTTAATTGAACGACTAACCAAAGCTAGCCAAAAGTAACCATAAGCACCAAAACAGGCTAAAACGTATCGTAACAGGTTACAAAAATTAAAGTAAGTTAAAAGTAACCAAAACGAAAACGGATTTAAGCGACTAACCAACATTAAATTTGCTTATAATGTATAGGAACCGATTCAAATGACTAAAATAAATTGAACTAACTGAAAGTAACCGAAAGTTGATTGAATGACTAACCAAAAGTAACTAATAGCACCAAAACGGGCTAAAACGTATCGGAACAGGTTAAAAATGTTAAAGTAAATTAAAACTAACCCAAATTAATCGAATATTGGCAAGTAACTAAAGACATTAAAATTGGTTATAACGTATTGGAACCGGTTCCAATGACTAAAATAAATTAAAACTAACTGAAATAGTTGAACCTAACCGAATTTTGAGGACTAACTAAAATTAACCAAACACATTTAAATTAATTATAACGTATCGGAACCGGTTCAAATGACTAAAATAAATTGGAACTAAGTGAAAGTTACCGAAAGTTGATTGAATGACTAACCAAAAGTAAGTAAAAGCACCAAAAAAGGCAAAAACGTATCGTAACAGATCAAAAATATTAAAGTAAGTTGAAACTAACCAACATTAACCGAATTTTGGCGACTAACTTGAATTAATTAAAAATTTAAATTGGTTATATCGTATCGGAACCGGTTCAAATAACTAAAATAAATTGGAACTAATTGAAAGTAACCAAAATTTGATTAAAAGACTAACCAAAACAAACCAAAAGTAACTAAAAGTACCAAAACGGGCTAAAACGTATCGGAATAGCTTAAAAATATTGAAGTAAGTTAAAACTAACCCAGCTTAATTCAATTTTGGCGACTATCCTAAACACTAAAATTGGTAATAACGTATCGGAACCGAAAGTAATCGACGACGAAAGTTGATTGAACGACCCAATTTTGGCGACTAACCAAAACTAACCAAAAACATTAAAATTGGTTATAATGTATCGGAACCGGTTCAAATGACTAAAATAAATTAAAACTAAACGAAAGCTGATTGAACTAACCCAAACTAACCAAAAGCACCAAAACGGACTAAAACGTATCGGAATAGGTTACAAAATTTAAAGAGCCCAAAAATAATCGAAAATTAATAATATGGAAACATTCATAAAAAATATATGTATACACATTTTATAGAAATAACATGTTTCTAATTTTTTAATTAGTCTTACAACCATTTCATCATTTAGCCATGTTGATTTTAGTTTGACAATATTTTTGAATTATATTTCAATATAAAAGGTCTCAAAAGGGGGGGACATATTTTCCGATTTTCGAATTCTTCTAAAAATTCTAGATATATTTCATGTAGCATGTCGAATAGCATTCCTTACATTTAAATGCAACTGTTTTCAAACAGTAACTTTGAAATTGTTGTAACTTTAAACCCCTGTAGAATTTGATCGGTTTAACTTAGAGCGAAACGATTTGAATCTTCTTATCTTAGTTATTTAGTATCTATCTAGAAATATCAAATTTTCGGTTTGGTGGGGAGTATTTTCCAGGTTGTGGTTATGTGGAAGATAAGACAGTGCAAAACATTTCGTTTGACAATAAACAGTTCGGATTCTACAATAAAGGTGTAAGTCTCAAAAACATTGTTTTTGCTGGTTGTTTTTCGTAAAAGTCGATCGTGATGCAGATATATCCATTATTTCAGATTTGATCAGCACCTTGATAACATTTTGATTCGCTGTAACTTTTTTGTTTTTAAAGATATCAAGGTAAACAAAAAAGCAAAATGTAGGGTTGGTAGACAAGTTTTTTTCTAGGTTACATATAAAACAAAACACTAACAATTTTTTGACATAAACGCCTACTCTATATATTTTTTAAATAGAACACCCTGTATATTACTACATTTTTGGACTCTCTAGTAAAATCTAAACACATGTCGTGTATAATATCCTATACATATCTTTAGGTGTTTACGAAATATTGACAGTTGAAAGTCGGGCATTTTGACAGGCTTTAAAATCTAAACCGCACGAGATCAAAGAAAACGGTTTGCACATCTCTATCTTAGGTTTTCATAAGCTATCGAATGACAGTGACTTTGAATTTAACCGGAGGTTTAAAAGTTCCTGTTAATTTTATCCGCGGGTTAAATTCAAAGTTACTGTCATTCGATAGCTCATGAAAACCTAAGACAGGAATATGCAAACCGTTTTCTTTGCTCTCGTGCGGTTTAGATTTTAAAGCCTATCAAAATGTCAAAATGCCCGACTTTCAACTGTCAATATTTCGCAAACACCTAAAGATAGGTATAGGATATTATACACGAAATGTGTTAAGACTTCTCTAGAGAGTCCAAAAATGTAGTAATATACAGGGTGTTCCATTTAAAAAAATATAGAGTGGGCTGATATGTCAGAAAATCGTTAGTGTTTTGTTTTATATGTAACTTAGAAAAAAACTCGGCTACCAACCCTATTTGTTTACCTTGATATCTTTAAAAACAAAAAAGTTACAGCGAATCAAAATGTTATCAAGATAAATTGGACGCACGGTACATGTTGCACCGATTTAGCGTAATAGTTCACTTCATGCATAAACTAGTTCGTGAACTATAGCCAGATCACAAATTTACTTTCATTTCACCATCTGGACAATATTTTTATCTAGTGAATAAAATGAAAAAGCTGTTACGAAAAAATATGCAAAATCGTACATAATACGTTTATAAAATTGTGCAGGTTGCTAAGAATCTATATAAAACAAAATTATGTACTTATATAAGCTCTTTTTTAAGCTTAAAAGAGAACAACTAGATAAATCAAAATTTTCAACATTATTTTCGCAGATCTTCACAAGTTCGTCTAAAACCGTAACTACTTGTGCAATATAATCTCTCATATAAAAATACTTTTGTTGTGTATAGATCTTGTTGATATTTGAAGATTATCTTGGAGATTATATTCTATTATAGTTATATTAATTTCAGTTTATTTCAATTTCAATTTATTATATGTGTTATAACGTTAAAAAATAAATAATTTTCTACATAAATGAGTTGTTTTATTGATCGTAATATATCAAAATAATATGTAACTCAATTATATTTTTCTTTAGGTAATTGACTTTTCTTTCAAGAATGCTGTACTTAATACAAGTAATCTACATTCGCCATTCTTAATTTCATTTCAAAAGACATTTTTAAATATTTCTTTCAGGTGTAATATTTAAATAAATATCCGGCTCTCTTTATGCAGTTTTTTGGATCAAAAAAATGGTTATTCTCTACTCGAAATAAGCAGTATTTTATAAATCATATATTTTGTAGTGAAAGTTTAAATAAAATAATAGGGGAGAGTAATAATTTTAGTATATAAAGTCCAAGAAATTTGAGTACGGCTCACTTCACTAAAGATTGCCGTGGGGTTGACGGCAAGTTAGATTTATTTATTTCCTCCCCACTACATAGTGATAAAGTTGGTCCTCGCTTGTCAAAGGTGCCGCGCTTAAGTGTCGCAGCTATATTCTTCTTTAGGCTATGCCGGTGTCGTCGAATGTGATACCTAGATACTCATATTCCTGACATTGCACAATTTCCTGACCATTGTCCACCTCCAAATTTCCGGTCTGGTTGCCTACACATAGATATTTTGTTTTATTTATATTAACTGTCAGGCCCCACGCTAAAATATACATATGTTATTTGTAATCTTGATGTTTATTTTAGAAAATTGCAGTCAAAATAACAACAAATCTGGGTATTCAAAATTTTTCAACGTTCTTTTACAGGGTATTTTTCTAAATTTTATTGCCATATCAATAATCATTCATAAATTTCATGTAAAAAAAATAGTGGCGTCCTACCCTAACTGCCAACACATCGACCCACGCCTTTAGAGAAAAAAATGATTCCGCTGAGTAAACCTGAGTAATGAGCAACTAGAAAATAAGTTTACATATTTGGCACCCAAGGCTTAAGGCTGGTTCTGGTTACAAGACCTAAGAACTATGCCGCACTTTAAAATGTAAATGGAGCAGTATCAACATCAATGTCATCTTATGAATGAAAATTTCACAGCTTGATTGACGTCTCTTCAGGTTTAATCTAAATTTTGTAATTTTTTTGCAAAATCAAAATTCTGCAATTATCCTTGTATTTTCTTATAGATATATAGATATCTAATTCCAAATATGATATAACCGCAAACACAATTAGCTATAAATCTATTGGAAAAGTGATTTTTCCTCAAAATTATAAAAGTTGACTAAGATCACGAAATGGAGTAAAGATCCAACCAAAGCCCACACAAAACTCAATATGATAAGATAAATCATAAAAATTCAGTGTTTACGAACTCCAAAATAATTAAAATATGCCTGATGCATTCTTCTCGAGATATTTCTAAAGAAAAACGTAGTTTTCACATAGAAACATAAATAGAGAAAAAACTATTCGTAAAGCGGTTATGTTATTGTTGAAGTATAGAATATCCGATTAATCGAGGCGAAACAGGGCTAAGATTTTCACAATACGATCGAAATAATTTCGATAGAAATCTGAACAAAGTTCTAAGAAATAAACGCTGCTTTTACATGGAAAGATTTAATTGATTTTGCTCACGCTATGCAGCCATTTCGTTGTTGCCTTTAGCGGATTCAAATATCTGTTCGAATTTAATGCAATAAAACGAGCCATCACAGCATAATAATAATTTAATAAATCCACGAAAGTTAGTATTTAAAAGTTCAACTATTCCATATAGCAAGTAATTGCCAACTTTGCTGTAATACGCCTGTGAAATTGACTATTTTGTTATACATTCAGCGAAAACTCGCGGGTAGTGTTTTATTTCTCCCTACTTTAAAGTCGTAATATACAGGCAACTAAGATACGCTACCACACCGTTTATTTTCTAATTTCATTTAATTAGTTTCATCTCAGATTAAAAGACACTGAGAGTGAATAAAGTTAAGTAAAGAAAATTGACAATAATTAAAGCTGCAATTAGGAAAAGTCAGCTAGTTGTAATATGAAATTCGTTTTGGCTTAGGCAACAAAATAAATATGAATAATAAATGGACGCCAAAGATTTTCTAATAAAAAATATAGATAATAAAGCCAGAATTAAAGACAAAAATAAATCAATATGAAACAATTAATTCAAATCAGTTATACTTACTAATAACTTCCCTTATGGAACACTACTACTAAAGATAATAAATGAAATCGATAAATGGGTGAACAGAAAAGTGGTTTTTTGTTAGGGGAATTACACTTATTGTAACTTGACTTCAAATCAATTAAAAAAAATAATAATAAATTAATAATCAATTGTATTGCGGTGCTGTCGATACTACACGTTATTTAAAAATTATGATAGTGACTAAATCTAAGGCAAATATGCCTTAGAACTATTTGTTGTAAATACGACTCGAAATAATTTACTTCCCTTGAGGTAATACCTGTGATGCAATAATTATTGAAAACTAAATGGAGGAAAATTAAATGAAGAAGTCAGTCAACCATCGACGTAAAAACAATAATTATTAAACAGTAAAGTTATCAAAAAGACTAACTATTCAGTTAAAGTTAAATGAAAAGTTTAGCTAGCTGTGAGATGAAATGACACTATGTCATGTCGTTTAACAGAAAAACCAACTAATTAACCAAAGTCAAATTGACGATATATGATTACCAATAATCACCGGTTATATAAAAAAAAACAAGTAAATCGAATGAAAATACACGTTAAATAATCGGTTACTAAACTACCCAGTACATGATCATGATCCGTTTACAAGAATACTAACTAAATATATTCTAGTTACCATAAGTCACGACTTAAAGCTTATTAAAATAGTCATGTTAATGGTTTTAAATCCCAGCTATATCCATTCAGTAAGATTTTTTAAACATGACTTCCTTACCTATAATACATTTTGACTACCCACTGGTGATCTGCTTCCACTAAAATATCCCTCTCAGCACGCACATGCGCCACTTGTTCTTTCTCTAGCATGTCTGCCTTCCGAAGGATTTTCATTGCGTATACGTGGCCGGTGTCCTTCTTTTGAACCAATCGGACTTCGCCGAACGCCCCTCGGCCTATCACTTTGAGGGGTTCGAAATCTTCCACACCTAGCCTGAAAAAATACAACAATTTTAAAAATAAGTTTAAGGAAGTTAGTTAATATATCGATTTATTAACTGGTAAATTGCAGGTTTTCAAAACACGCAATAGATAAAAAAAAATTAAATCTCTTGCAACAAGGTCTTGTGAACTATTGTTGTTGAATTAGATTTATAATATATGTACGATTCTTAACAGGCTTCAATAGGGACTCGTGTTACAAAGCACAATACTCGTGGAAACCAATAAACCTGACACTAAGATGCGGTTCGTCGAGCATCAGCATTAAAACTTGTATTTTGTTTAGTACCATATATTGTTCATTGAAAGATTGTACCAAGACAAAAATGCGTTTTAATTCAAAAATCCTTCTCTAAAGAATAATAATACAAACGATTATAACCTTTAAGTTACTTATTTTTAAAAATTAAACGAATTTTAAAACAGAGTAAATTGATAATCATAACATAGAAGATATTGTAATACAGGTTATTATAACATAAGTTAAAATATTATATTATATTAAATTTAAACGATTTTTCGGTTTGATATACACTTTTTATGTGACGAAAGAAAATACATGGCAAAGAAAATAAATAAAAAAATATTTTGGTTTTAAAATAAACTGAGATATTGTATATCGAAACTTAATTTCCTAATCAAATTTCAATATTTAGAGAAAAAATCTGAATGTTTTTAAATTATGCAGATCATTTTCTAGGGCATTTAAAAGTAACTCTTAAACAAAAATATTGTAATTTACTTATTAAAAAATGTGAAATAAATAAATAAAGTTTATTTAAACAAAAAATTTGTGTGTTTTTAAATTACGCAAATCATTTTCTGGGGCAATTTTACGCAGATCATTTTCTGGGGCATGTAAAATAACATTTACACAAAAATATTGTAATTTAATTAATTTTGTGCATAAAAAATGTGAAATAAATAAATAAAGTTTATTTATTTCACATGCAATACTTAACCATTGTAAGTTAAGCAAAAAGAAAAAGAGTGTTTACCTAATATTTTAAAGTTAAGATTTTTGGTGAAATTATGTCTTTTAAATTGCCGCAAAAAATAAACGAAAACAAATTTATTTCAATATTTTAGGCTCATCCGGGTATTATATCAAGCCAATAGAAACTTTTCAAAGGAATGCCCCGAAGACGCAACATCTTTAAAGAGATCGAAATATAAACTTTTACTTCATAATTTATGAATCCTATCTATAGTTGCCTCCCGTATTTTAGCATTTTTAAGGGCTAATAATTATGGACCCAGTCACACGAAAAAAACTCTCAAATATTTATATCAAAGATTTAAAAAAAAACAACACTCATTGAAATGTGTGGAATATAAATTTAACACACCATAATGGTAAGTCAAACTCACCTGGAACGTTTCAGTCTAAGGAACTCTGTTTCTTTTTGCGCATGTTGTAAGCGTTTTTCATGTCTTTGTTCTTCCGAGAGGCTTTCGTCCTTAAGGGATTCTTCTAATTTAGCTAACCTGAAAAAAAGAAATTAATATTAAGACAAAATGGAATGGATATTTTCTGTACCCCTCTAGGGTTGCTGACCTTCCCGATATAGGCGGGAAGCTCCAGCTTTTTCAATTTATATCCCGCCTCCCTGACTGATAGCTCAAAACTTCAGCTTTTCATCAATAAAAAGATCGGCTTATACACTCAGCTCGGCTCAAAAACTATAAATAAAGTGCGCATCACAGAACCGACCTTTCAGAAAATTTTATTCCTGCATGATAGTATAGAAAGTGAGTGCATTAGGATTTTAGGGACAAAATAGAGTTTTAAGAAACAGAATGAAGTTTTGGAAAATTTTAAAAGTACCTTTACAAGTATGCATGCAATATCTAAAAATGTGTTGCAGGTTTTCCACAAAAAATGCTTCATTACAGCTACGGGGTCGAAACTTTTATGGTAGGTGCGCCTCATGGGGCTACCTTTGGCCATGGCTCTAAATTAAGGGGGGATTTTGGGAAAAAAACGAATTTATATAAAGATCTGAATGAGAAATATGGAATATCATACATATTAACCCACAGACTTAATCAAGATTGTCTAGAGAATTTGTTTTCTCAGATAATGGTAATGCAACTTTGTAATTTTTTGTAATTTTTTTAACAAAATTTGTCTTCTTAGATTAGATCCAGGTTGTACATGATCATCCGGCATCACTAAATGCAGTTTATAGATTGCGTATGATTCTTCTTGGGAAAAATCCAAGCATAGTGTAAAAAAATGCCAACGTACGATTGACTGAAGAGATCGAACAAGAAGAATTTTTGTATTGGCTAGTGCTCTAAAGCAAACTAATATACAATCTTTGAACCCTGCAAAACCAGCAGAAGCTTCATCGCATAGAAATATTCAGTGAAAGTTCTAGTTCATCTTTCCATCTAGTTCTTTACTATCGTCTATATAGCTGGTTATTTGGCTAGAAAGCACAAATACGAGTTTTCTCAATAAGTTGTACCGATCAAACGAAGCAGTAAATATGCACGCCTATGCTATGCCGTCCTGGATACAAGCATTTCTTTTGGAGGATTGACGGAACCTTCAGTTTCTTGGAAAAACAATAACTGCCAGTTCATGGACAAACGGTTTATTAAATTACATCAAGAAAAATGTAGGTTTAGTACAAAAATTGTTAATCGAACAACAAATTTCATATTTAGTAAACTGTCAAATACACTGTACTTTATTGAAATTATTTTTCTCAGAACTTTGAAACTCAGTTTTAGCTAGGGAATTAGGTTTCAGATTCGAACCACCTGATTACCACGTATAGGTAAGTGTACTGTGATGAATCAGGCGGAGCAGGAAGGTAAGAGACAAAGTCTGTCGAACTGATGGTTCGCTTCAAGGACATATAAAAAATGTCTTTGGTTCGCTTGAGTATTTATATAATAAAATTTGCTGACCGTTGCACGTTTAAGGTTTATAATCGGTTGCGCTGATCGCTCGCGTTGTTTATAATTCGTCTCGAATGCTTACATAATATTTTTAAGTTCAAGTTCAAACTTGGGACAGGGTGATAATTAATTAGCAGTTAAATGTTGTAGTAGTTCAAAATATGTGACGTCATCTCCTACATGAACCACTATGCATATACAAGTTTGCCATAGAACAATGCACCACAAAAAATCAAAATCGACGTCTCCTAGCATTTCTCTAAAAACAAATTTCCTTATTTTATGGACGGACTGTGCTATCTCGTACCATGCATCAATTTCACCAGCCCTTTTAACATCGTCAAGTTAATAAAATTTGAAATATTTATTTTTTACTTCTTCGTACTAATTTCAGCTTTTTTTTTATCATGCAGCGATCGATTGACAAACATATTTATTATTGAGAGGATGCCCTCAATGCAATTGAAAGCAAAAACCTCGTGCAGAAGCAGTTATGGATTTTTGTGAAGTGCAATTATACTTTAAATGAGAAAACGTCAGTGCAAAATATTAATATGATTTTGAAAGATTGGACGTTTCACATGCGAGAGAAAAATGAAACTGGATAAATGGCACAAATGATAAAAACAATATACAATGTGATTGCGAAAATTATTATGGAAAAATATCATAATGAGATAAATGCCAAGAGAAAGCACCTGACCAGATTTTTTTTTAAGTAGGATGAGTTCTGCTGCCTCTGTTTCGGGCCTCTTGCATGGTCAGAATTATTAAACCCTCTTGACTCCCTATTGATTGTTTTCTTTGGATTCTAACCAAATTATTCAAAAACGTTACCGATAAAAATGAATAGGATCAGAAAATTTAAACTACAAAAGATCCTATATACTTTACTTAATCACTACAAATCAATACTACTGGTATTACTAACCTTTGTTTTCGCTCTACATGCTGCGCGACGAGATTGCTATAATAATTTTCTAATGTGACTTTGGCCTTTGTCGCCTTGTCCTGGGTGTGGACACTAAAACGGATGGTGTTCTCCGTGGCGGTCATGTCCAAGACCCCTGGAAAAAAAAATCGATCAATCAGCTTTGATTATTTGACATCTAAATCTAATTTAATACATGGGAGTCACACAACTATTTCTTAGATAGGCCATACGTTTAATATGATATGAAATACCGACATAATAAACAAATACATAGTATTTGTAGCTTATGTGTTCAGCAAAATTTGCTGCAAGCAGCCATTTGATACAATTGAGTTCGGAGTACCAAATTCAACCAATAACTAGATGTATTTATTAATTTATTAACACATCATTAGAATATTGTGCATAGAATACCGTTTCACCGGTACGTATATTGTAGGTGGAACCGAAACACAATTCGGTCGAATAAAATCTAACAGAAAAAGCCCGAATTTTGGAAAAAAAAATGGCCAGCAGGTTAATAAACAATCAACCATGTAGCGAGTTTCCCTAAAGAAGGTCAAAACGCTATAATTAAAGCAATAATTGTTCATTAAGCCACTGAGTGTTAACTTGATTGATTATGCAATTTATACAACTCACAACAGCTAGTAAGTAAAAAATGTTTTAATTACAACAATAATACTACTAACACTTCCGTATTTTGTAGTCTTGAGAAAGAAAATATAAATTTTCGAAA
>MU190738.1:16129-40599 GCA_016904865.1 Pissodes strobi | reverse complement strand
GTTTCCCGTCGAAAACATTGAAACAGGTGTCGGACTATAAATTTATTGCATTTTCGGCATAGCCGAAAGATGGCAGAGTAATGTTGAAATCCGTACAGTGGCTTTATACAGGACAGTGACGACAATAGACCAGGGCCGCCATTTTGGAGCAAATTTTCTTAAAGCTTATATGGAAGTTTCGCGTTTTTTGCATTTTTTTAGCAAAAAGCTAACAAAATTAAACGACTGAAGTATTATAATGGTAGGAATATGTTAACCGGACCCTTACCTAACAAAACTTTAATAATTTTCACGAAATTAACAAGCAAAATAATTGAAAGTATTATACTAGCATTTGAAAATCCCGCATGTATAAGCGGCAAGGAACATGTTTCCGACTCTTTTTGGGCGTAGTACAGAGAGGGACAGAAACTCAACCGAAACTAGACACTTATCAGCTGAATGGACAATGTAAGTGGGGTTATGATGACTCAAGATTGTGACAGATTGGTACGTAAATATATATAAATATTTGTTTTTTTATTAATAATAACGTTTTAATGTGATAATCAGAATGGTCGTCTGTGTTCACGGCATGAAATTTTAGTACTTTCTCCATGATTTGTGGTATCTTTCAGCAAGGTGATGTTATAAATAGTAAATGTAATTTTTAGGTCCATATTTGAATTAGGAACCTTCCCAAAAAAATGTTTTGAAAGGAACAATACATAATATGAAGCAGCGAAGCAGGTATCCAGTTTATACAGCAGTTGATGCAAGAAAGGGCACTTTTCTTTAGAGCAAATAGGTATATGGACAAGCAAAGCATAATATTTAAACAAGATGACATGATGTATACTTCCGTCATTGTCTAAACAATGCTTCCGTCTTCCATCACATGGAATTCTAAACTTTCAACAGAATTGATCAGTTTAAAGATAGAGCTGCTGCCATAAAATCATGTCTAGATTAAGACTTGTTCATGTTAAAAACATCTTATTTATTTATAATCAACACAAAGAATATAAAAGCTTATTTCAATTTTCAGCTTTGACCAGAGGGAAAAAATCAGATTTAATAAGGATGCTATCAAAAAAATGGATTCTGAATAATGAAAAATTCATTATGATTTTTATGGATGTTGACTATGAACAGAAGTTCATTTCATGTAGTGTTAGGAAATAAAGTAGGTACACTATTTGACAAACCTGTATTTGATCTAAAATAAATATATTAACTTTACTCAACGTTGTTTAATTAACTTACTTCGATCTCTTCTTTCTTGTCGATAAAGCTTTAAGCTAAACAGCATCAATAAAAAAAATCTTAAATAAAATATGCATATATTACTTAATATATTCAAACAATACAAAACAGGAATACACCTCCGGTTATTAACAAAAGCTAAATAAAGAACCTTAAACATGGAAAAAACTGTAGTTTCTCGAATTGAAATTTTTAATACAAATAGTTTTTTTCAACGATTTACTAGCATATTTTTGCACTACTTTACTTTTTTTCTTGTTAACTAATTTTTTTAAATACTACATATCTACTAATTATTTTTTGACTCATATTATGACAAGGTTCTGTGATAACTGTACTATCAATTTTTCATTTCTACCAAAAAAATGCGTTCATGGTAAAAAATCCAATCCATTCTTGACTCCTCAGTTTGCTCGGAAAAAAGCCCCACGTTGGCTTTGGAAATGGAAAATATGGTTGGGATAGCATTTGGCTTTAACTTCTTATCTCATCTTTTTTCCTCCCACATGCCTGGTGCAAAATGAACCTGCAAGAAAAGATAATCCGTTAGTACATTGTAATGTACACATCACTTAATTATGCAAATTGAGGCATGACATTTGACGAACATATTACTTAGACTGTGTTGTACGATGCTGGCTAAGCTCGAGTCAGCTAAACCAAGACTGGTGGTTGAAGAATCCCATTTAAAATACATTGCAGATTGAATTTGACAGCAATGTATTAAGGAGTTCAACCACCAGTCGTAGTTCAAATAAGCTGAGTTTAAGCCTCTATTTTACAACCAGGCCCTACTAACTACATAACAGTAACTAGGTATATTATGTTAAACATGGAATGTTATAAATGTTAAAGTATTTTTTGTACTTCCCGGACTAAAATGGTTAATTTAATCCTAAGGGACTAAAGTACATTTGGACTGTGATCGTAATCACACAGTTATCGACACTGACAACTTGTTTACTTATACTGTAACTAAGTGTTTCAAAGTAGAACAATACAATATTTAACTGGTAAAGAAAAGCCTAATATAACATTTTATATCACAAAAGGCATGCAGCTGCAATCTACTACATTCTTATAAACACAAAGAGTAGAATATAACAACAGTCTTTGGTGTGACAAAAAAGACTCGTGAAACAATCCCCCTTCAACTTTACATGCCCACGATTTTTTAAAATCACTACATATAGGATAATAATGTATTGGCGGGCCTGTAGAAGGTCTGCAGGGCATGTAAAAGCCTACGTCTGACTAAATCTTATAGATAATCTACTTTAAAATACCACTTGTTTACCTACCTTGGTACCTACGAAAGCAGCAAAACTACGCTTTAAAACGTAATATAACTTTAATGTCTAATTGGATATACCGAAACTACACACACAGGTTTAATAGTCAGCAAAAAAGTCACTAGAAAAACGCATAAAATCGCTATAAATCACAAGAACTTATCCACAGGCACATATGAAAACAAACTAAATTTGCTCCAAAATGGCGCAGCCAATCCGCGCGTTGACCAAACATTGTCGTCACTGTCCTGTATAAAGCCACTGTAGAAATCCGAGCAAATATACATATTCGTCAGCGAACCCATATCAAATGCGCAAATGCGATAAACTGGAACCAAATTTATGTTAATATCAATATACGAAATTTAAAATGTTACACCACCTCAGGCGATTTCCCATTTTTCATGCTGTTTATCCCCTTTTCAAGCTCTACGATGATAAATGGCTTTTTGAGTAGGCCTGTTTCCATCTTCGGTATCCTTTTAATTTTTGGGGCTTTGCATTTGCTGGTTTTACCATTTAAGAGAAGTTGGTGGGCAACCTGGTTTGGACTTACTGCTCACGGTTGTTTGATTTCTATAGGGTCCCCATTGAGTTTTTTTATTGTATTCCAAGCCCGCTGCTGAGTGTGAAATCCATTTTTTTGAGGGTTTTACTCAATATTTTTAGTCATGAAGCACTAAATATTTGTTGTAGTTTTCGCCTATCTCTATTGTGCTTTCACCAAATTAGTTCTTATTTTATTCTTCTGTGTATTGCGACATTACGTTTTTTGCCTCGTCATTCAGCCCTGATATATAGTGTTGACATCCTCTAGGTATATCTTTCCGAGAGATAGATTTCACATATTCCACAAATGTGTCGTAGTTTTTGGGTATTGCGACTAAGCTTTGGACCTTTATGACAAGGTTATTTGTATACTTTGTCCAGTCGGCTTTCTTAAAGTTAAATCTACATTTGTATTTTTCGAATCGATCTATATACTTCCTTAACACATGGTTCTCTATTGCTGTACTAGTGATCGTGAGGTCGGGGTTGTATGTATTATTTCTTCCATATTTTGCTCTGAAAGGAGTACGGAAGCTTTGGGTCATGCATCAGTGCCAGATTCTCTTATTCAGCCCATTCCTCTACTGAGTCACCACTTTTGTCTGTAGATTGGTAGCCCCACAAAACGCTGTGGCTGTTGAAGTCTCCCAGCACAAACTTTATCCTCTGGGAAGTGAAGTAAAGACAAAATCTTTCCCGGGCGAGAGGTAAATGTGAATTTTCCTACTTCGATTGTAAGCACTTCGGTCTCATTATGGTATGTGGTTTCAACTGTTGTCACTAAGATATCGTTCTTGATCAGGATAGCAATGCCGTGTTTCGCACTTGGCTGTTCTATGATAAGCTGCATCCCATCGATCCTTGGCCCGTGTGCTGTTAGATCGCGATGGGTCTCTTGTATGCACAGTATGTCGCATCTGTGAGTCCTGCAAAAATCAGCTAGGATTTCCTGTTTATTTTGGATAATTCCCTCGATATTTATGGTCAGAGCTGCTCATAGCTGGCTCTGAAAAGAGCCTTTGAGATTTTTGCTCGTCCATGTTTTGGTTGGCTTTGGATTTGGTGTTGGAAGCGCCAGATGTAAGTTTGTTTGGGACTTGTGAGGTTAGTTGTACATTATATCTTGCGTGGACGCTACTTCCGTGATCCCGCTACAATAATTTAACAATCGCTATTATGCTGCTTTTGGTATATAGAAATGACTTGGTGATTATAGTGCCCGCGATTCTGATTTCATTCTTTTTGCGGATGATACGATTATTGAGCAAAGGAAATTATTGAGTTGGAGGAGTATCTTGGTGAGATAGATTCAAGGATTGCAGACTAGTTTACTGCTAACCAACTTTTTTTGAAATGAATCACCCACAATGTATTTTACGTCTTTATCAATATCCTCTTCTGCGCTTACAAAGAGGTGACATATATGAAAATAATATAATTTGCAACCAACTTCCTAGACTAGAAAGGGATATTAGGATATAGTGATGTTGATATTTAGTAGTTACATTATGATTTAATCATTTAAACGCGCTGCTTAAATGAATTAAGATTGCATTACCTTTATCATCAAATCCGTGCGTTATTTCATGTCCGATGACGACGCCAATCCCCCCATAATTCAAAGACTTTGGAAAATGCTGACTGTAGAACAGCGGCTGCAATATACCAGCAGGAAACACTGAGGAAGAAATTTTCACTTAGTTTCTAGTTGGAATGAATTTTAAATAAATCTTCTTTCATATAATTGCTGATTAAAACTATCATTATAATTTGGACTTAACACTGAATCAGTATAAATTCTTACCAATATCATTCTTGTTGGGATTATAAAAAGCATTGACCACTGCAGGTTCCGTGGACCACTTGTCTTTGTCCACCGGTTGCCTAAGCTTCTTCAAATTTTGCTCTGCGTCGAACTTCAAAATATGCAATATGTTCCTCATGAAGTCTTTCCGGGTGATGTTCAGCTAAAGAAAAACTTCATTTAAATCTGATTTTTCAATGGACTTGCGCATTCGCTCGTTTAGATAAAGTGGTAAGAAAATGCTAAACACTTACAGCCTTGTATTCCTTTGTTAATTGTTCCTTGTCAGTAATAAGCCTAGGATAGCCAATTCTTTCATTCATTGCGTCCGCTTTTTCTTTCGCGACAGCTCGAGTTTCGTCATCCATCCAGACGTTTTCGGCGAGAAGCTCATTAAAGGCCTCTCTTATTGTGTGAATCATTTGAAGTGCTGTTTCCTAAAATACAAAGCGAGTGGATACTTTAAACATCGTGAGCACTAAGAAGCTTAAAAATATCTGTCTATTTTCTGTACATGTATAGATAAAAGTTATTTTAACGAAACGACTCAACTCACCTTGCTATCATGATTAAAATTATCTCTAACGAATAGAGCCCCCACGGCCATTCCCAGTTTTTTGTTGGTCCACTCCACGCATTGTGACCATCGGTGCCTTTCGCTCAACACACCTTGGAGAATTTTTCGAAATTCTACCCTCTCTCTTTGATAGTCGTCAATCATATGCGATGATAAGGACATGACCAATCTCCAAAGCACATAGTTATGAACTATTCTGTAAAAGGTATTAAACACGCCCTTGAAGTAAATAAGAATAATGCATTTATATTCGTTTTATTACGTGCTAGAGTATTCAATATTTCGACAAATTTAGAGACATTTTTATATCAAAGGATACGTCATGTTCTATCCATCTTTCGGGTTAAATTCAGTGAAACCTTTGACCCTAATCACGCTCATTGTTTTTTTTTACATTTTGTAGCTATTAAAAATAGCAGCCTTGTGGGGCTCTGGCCTGGAGGGCAGGAATTTGTGAAATGTTAACAGACGTGAAGGTCGTAAGTGATTTTGGGGCCATGGAAGGAGCCTCCACGAAGGCGTTATATGCTTCCAGAATAACTATCCAATCATAAGCATACCAACGCTGGAAACGCCTTGAAAAAGACGGTCAATCCTTCCACCACCGGATCTTTAAGTTCCATACACGACAGACAAATGTCGACAAGAGAATCGGTTCTTATCAGAACCAGCTCTGACAGTAGTCTCCATAAACATCGAGAGTCTTACAAGAAATAAACAAGACCTGCTAGCGCAGCTGAGCGAGTCGACCGGCTGCGATGTGATATGCGTACAGGAAACACACAGAAGCAGGGATGCTGACAGGCCTTATATACCAGGAATGAAACTACTAATGGAGATCCCGCATTCAAAGCATGGAAGCGCAGTCTTCGCTAGGCAAGACATCAATGCGAACGACATCAGAGGGCACTACAGACAGCAATGGCACGGAGGTGATCACTGTAGAACTGGGCTAGTTTACCATAACATCTGTATATAACCCACCAAGTGTTGAGTTTGAGTTTGCACCCCTCACAGTTTCTGATCCCAGATTTTAATAGGGGATATGAAACTACGGACTCAAACAGAGAAAAGGTAGAACAGTGGGCAGAACAAAACAACCTCACGCTAATTCACGATCCCCAACTGCCTCCATGTTTTGATAGCAAGATATGGAAAAGAGGGTATAACCCAGACATATGTTTCGCATCCCATAACCTCCAACAAAACTGCACTAAAAGGGTTTTCGACGCCATCCCAAGGATACAACACCAACCAGTGAGAATCTGTGTAAATAGCTTCTTAACAGCACCTATAATACCATTTAAAAGACGATTTAACTTCGAAAAAGCCAAGTGGGAGAACTTCACCAAAGACCTGGATCGCGCAGTAAACGTTATCGAAACAATTCCGGAAAACTATCAAAGAAGTCAAGACAATATCCAGAAGACACATCCCGAGAGGCTGTAGTCAGCGATACATCCCCGGAATGTCTCAAAACAAAAAGACGACTGTTACGGGTGGAAATTCTCCTATTTATAAAGGTCATTTTAGAAAGGAATATCGATTGGTCAATCATCTCTATTGTCTTTTCTCGATAAGTTCGTACCTGGCTAGGTTTCTGACAAGCAGTATTATAATTGACATTTAAGGATTTCTAGTTGAATGTTAGCCGATAGTTTTGACGTGTTTACAGATTTGTTTCTGCTATTTGATCCAGTAGGAGGAGAGAAAACAGAAGAAAACTGTTGTTGTTGATTTTGTAAGGCTTTTGTTTATTCATTAGCCAAAGAAAATTCCTTGGGTTGAGAGGTAGTCCTCGAGTAGTATTTTATTTCGTAAATGAAGTAGACTGGAAGTCATTTGAGATTCTCGAGGGAAGGTCAATTCTACAGCGGAATTCCGGTAGCGCCTTGTTGCGGGGTTCTATGCCTGTTTCCCTGTAGGGTAGGAAGAGCCACTATTACCTGGAACCTGATTAATCTGGACTGCTTGACATACAGAGAAGGATGATGGCCAATTCTCGGATAAGACTTACAGGAGTTGGTTCCTCAATATAAGTCTAATTTTATACATACTATCACGTTTAGGCAGCACTATTGTGCAAGAAAAATTTACTACTTTGTAGAGACTTTAAAATTTAAACAGAATTTAGTACCCAAACATTTTCCTAAAACGCTTTATTAATTTCTTTAGTAAGTAAAAGCACACATCATAATCCACTAGAGTATATATTAAATACCTTTCGTGAAGTGTTACTACGCCGGCCTAGAAACATTATTTACTTCTTACGGGTGCTAGATTTATGGATAATTTCTAGTACATATTATATCCGAGGAAGTTTATTCATTTTATTACCTTTTTACTTTAATTTGACTTTGACAATTGATCGTAACATTGCTTTTGAGGAATACGGTCTCTGGTTGAAACTTGCAACTCGGGCGTTTGGAAAGGCTATACTAACCGAGTTAAATTAACTTAGTAAACTCTATGTGATAAATTCGGTATTTCTGTCCCCGTCTAGGTTGCAGGTTGCAGCAGAGCGTTTCGAAGAAGTGAAAAGCCCTCAAGATAGTGTCCGTATATTACAGAGATAATGGTCTGAAACCTAACCCATTGAAAACCCAGGTAAGCGCTTTCCATCTAAACAACGGAAACGCAAGTAGAACACTACAAGTCAGAAGGGAAGGAAATTTACTACAATACACGGACAAACCCAAATATCTCTGTGTCACCTTGGATAGAGCACTAACGTACAAACACCATTGGCATGGCGTCCAACAAAAGGTTAACACCAAGTGGAGAGCCTCTCCAGATACCCTGCGGATGACTGCGTAGGCTCTGTGTTTCTTAACTACAAAGTACGCATGTCCTGTGTGCAACCGCTCATCCCACGCAAAAAAAAGTAGATATAGGCCTGAATGAATCGGGAAGGATGATAACGAGATGCGTGAAACCTACCCCGCTAAACGCACTATAGAGGGCATGGGGTTTTTCAACACCAGCGAAACGACGTCGAAGTGCAGAATATTCCGAAAGATTCAAACATACTTTCGACGAATGCCATCCCATGCACGACTTGCTCGCGTAGAGGAAGACTTAGGTCCCGGCGAAGTTTTCCTGAGGCATGTCTCAATCGGAACCGGAAACACCAACCGGCAGGCAGCTCGACTGGAGGACGTGGAGAACCTTAAACAGGATGCGAACCGGTGTGGACCCCGTGAAGGTAAATAGAAAAAGATTGAGACAACTAAGCGAAGACAACAACTTATGCGAATGCGGAGAGCCACAAGGCATGACCCACCTTCTCCATCAGTGCACCAGGTGCCAAAAAAAATGTAACCCCGATGACTTGTGGAAGGCTAGCGACGCAGCGATCGACATAGCCCGCTATTGGGTAGAACACTTAAAATGGAATGGAATATGTTGAAAATTGAGACCTCTTCTTGGTGCTAAAAAAGCAGTTCATACGCATATCCAGTAAATTACGACGCCAATATAAAAGACTAATGACTTTCGCCGTCTTTTATAACAAACCATCGATACCTATGGTAGTTTTAGCCTACCACTTGTCGAACAAGTTGTAGTTTCCTACAAAAGTAAAGTTCGTACCACTTCTGCAATGCTTTGCCCGTACGCACCTCACGTTAGGCTAAATTTTCTAGCATAAAATACGTGACTGAAAGATAATCCAAACTAATTTTAGTTCAAGTTATACCACTAGCCCTAATTGTAATGTGAATGATATTGATAATTCATATTTATATCTACCTTCGATCAGTCTCAGCTAAAATTTTGCCCATTTCTACAAAATAGGACAGACCGTAGGCAACTACAGGCTCGTCTTCGCCAATTTCAGCATCTAAAAATGACTGGAAGTACTCCAACCAATTGATCTGAGGAACGATATCTTGTAGCTCGCGTAGCTTCAGTTTCCGATATATTATACTTGTATCGTGTCTATCTTGTTCTGGTAAGGATGCCTGAAAGGAGACACTTATTTTGATTATCACTTAAAACTATATAAATCACATAATAAATAGGCAATCTTGATATACGACCTGGGTGTTTTATCCAGCAACACTATCAAAAGAGAGACAATGTTGTGCCTAACTTATCTTATCTGGGTTACCGATTTTTCGAAGAATGTTTAGATCTTGTTACTTAGGGATATATGTCAGCATAAAAGATATGTTATGGGGAAAACCTCTATATAAAATCCCCTTGTCTCGTTTCTTTGATTTTTCGAAAACTAAGGCAGTCGCATACACACACCAGATACATACGTTTAAGAACATTGAAGGTGTGCTAAGCACACATCTTAGACAAGGAGGAGAAATGTAACAACTTCAAGGCAAAGATAGGCGACGCGATGCCGTATTGCGCCTGATGCTTCGGAAAGAAGAGGAATTTGCCTATAAAAGGGAAGAAGTCAATCAGAAAAAAGCCATTATTTAAAGTCATTTTCATGTATAACCAGCCATGTTGTGAAACTATAGGACGATGATTGCTCTGATGCTTATACACGGAGCGGTTGTTTGGTGGCCAGGATCCATGAAAACGGCATCCAGACTAGTCCAAGCGGAAATGTTTGCGTTCATGATGGAGGTCTGGGAGTCGTTAAGTCTCAATATCGGTGGCGGGATGTACCGGAAAACGAGGCCGCTGACGCCTTAGTCAGAGAAGGCTCCGCACCTAGATACTTGGGACCCAATCCCGGTGTGAGGATCGCCCACAGTGTCCGCGAAAGAGCTTTCGAGGCCTGGACGAAGGGTCGGGCCGAAGAGGTATGGCGGATGGCTCTGGGGTTGTGACAGACAAGGATCATGATACATGGGTTCGCGATGTGTCTCGCCAGGGGGTTGTTGTGCCTTTCTAGGAAGGAGTGCAGGGCCCTGGTAGGATTCTACACAGGGCACTGTATGCTTAGACGGCACCTGGCTCTACTGAGAATTGCAGAGGAGTGGGAGTATAGATGGTGCATGGAGGACGATGAGACCCCCCCACTTACGAAATGCCCCATGGGCAAGACTCAGAATCCTTTGCGCGACGCCGATCGAGCCAGATTCCGTACGCCGCCGTTTTAGTCTGAAGGAAATGCGGGCTTTCTTAGGGAGGACCGGCATCCTGGAAGTGCTCTCATACGGGCTGGAGGCACAACGGTTCCAATTAGCGGCCTAAGTGCAAGGCCAGCTAGGGTCCACCCCTTCTATACTGATACTGAAGTCTTACTGATTATGCGCTGAGAACAGCCTCATGTATTGCTAAGTTCTTACTGTGCTGATTTGAGCGAATAAATTAAGAGGATGGTGGATGAAAACGTATATTCTAGGCTGGGGCAGAAGACCCTTAACTCAGGGGCGTAGCTAGCGCGGTATCAGCCATATCCATAATACGGGACCCCCGAACTAGAGGGCCCTGCAACCGTATGTAAAAAATGTTTATTCACACCCACCAGCCCACCACTAGTAAAATCATTAACTGTAAGTATAAATTATTTTGTATAATGTATTACACGGAAGAGTCGCAGTTCCAGAATTGCTCCACGAGATTGATATACGTGTTTTTCTACTAGAACTACCAGATCTGCGAACAGCTTTCATTATCCAATTTGTTACATAACAATTTAGCCCGAATATGTAACAGATAGAAGTCAAACAAAGTCAATGATTCCATCCTTAATACATTGTGCACAAGAAAATTGTTATTTATTCTTGTGCCTTGTGACTAATTTCCTGTTTCGGCGTAAATATACCTTAAAAGTATTGTTGGCTGCCTACGGAAGAGTGCAATATCTAAATGTGGTTTGCAGTAAGGTAAAAACGGGTCTGGAACTAAAGGTACGTTTAATTTCAATTTGATTGAATGCGTTGAAAATATTGGATGTTAGAAGTTTTAAATCATCGCCGTTCGGAATGATTTGGTTTGTGGTTGTTTGGTCCTTGTTAATGATGAATTTATCGTTGGCTTACTTTGTTTTACCAGCAATACATAATATCATACGGCCTTAGAGACGTTTCATTGCATATTGTAGATGTTAGTAAATTTGATGCCAATCGGCTGCTGTAGTTTGCGTATGATTACAGGACAGTGTGGAACGGGCTTAAGGTTCGAGTTTTTTTCTAGGTTTTTAACTTTGAATTTCACGAGCTTGTCGTTTTGGTTTGATATCGGCAAACCTTCTTAGGAGGTAGTGCGTATATATGTCTGATAAAAGTTTAAGAATTTTTAATTCACCCTGAAGGGGAGTATACTTTTTCGGGCGATAGAGAGGGGCGTAGTTACTAGGTTGCTGTAGAGAAATTATTTGACTGGATTGGATGGATTTTTGCCAGAGAGTCAAGATTTTTGGTTTGTAGTTCGCCACGTGCAGTGTATTATGGAACAAAGTATTGGATTGAGTTTGAGAGACAACGTCACAAACCAGGACCTGGCGTGAAAGACATCGTCGAGCGAATAACCACATTAAAGTGGAATTGGGCAGGACGCGTGGCCAGAATGAGCGACGACAGGCGAACAAAGAGGGTGTTGGAATGGAGGCCCCCCACCGGTAAACGAAACAGAGGAAGACCACCTACCCGTTGGACCGATGACCTGAAAAGAATCGCAAACAACTAGATCCAGGCAGGGCACGCTAGAATTGGGTGCCAAGCCATTAGGAAGGCCTATGCCCAGCAGTGTACGTTCTAAAGGCTGGTTGATGATGATGGTATAAATTGTTACATCTTTAGGCAATAGTAACTGGGTAATATTAAAATATTATTTTAAAAGATAACTCTTCTCATAAAGTATTATCAAGGTAATTTATCTAGAGTTTTATATAGTAATTAGTACCATAACTAGTGCTACTTTTTGATTTAAAGTTGAATCGCAGTGAGTACCAGGCCTAAATCCTATCATTGATACCTGATTAATGTAATTTCTAGTGTTAAGAGTGTCAAGATGAAGCTTAATTACCATAGCATAATATAATAATTGTAATTTGAACATTAATTACCACCAGTGATATAAATAGGTAAGATTCAGTGACATTCCACAATCATTTTAGCATAATATTAACCACAGTAATCAGAAAAAGCTTCTAAATTTTAGGAAAGTGGACTGTTCTACCCAAATAGAATTTTTTAAATAAACTGGTTGTTTCTATTTCTGGTGTTTATTTTGGAAACTGTATTTAGGCTATACTTTAATATTTACGGCAACCCGTACGACCACGAACATACCAGCAACTTTTGACAAAATGGTGAACCGAAAATTCCCGCAGGTTGAAATGAGAGTCATATTTCTACATATAAAAATATATGAAAGTCTAATATACGTACGTTTGCCAACCTGATCTCGAAGTCTATAACGCTTTGTAGTTCAGAACTAGCGGTTGTCTTATTGGCCCCAAGAAGAAACGCTATGTTAGTCATGTATTTGTGATACGCCTGCCTGTCCCCTTCGCTGCTAGGCTTCAAGTAGTAGTCTCTACTAGGTAACGCCAATGACATTTGGTCCATCTAAAAACAAAAATTCAAACTAAAAAGAGTGCATGAGTGACAGGAGGCATATAATTTAAATAGACAATTTGTAATACAGTTTACTTCGAGAGTTGATTTGTGTTTTTCCTTTGCAGCAAATTTCTGCGAAAATAACAAATACACATTCCAGACACGTACGTCGCCTACTTAAAGATGTCTCTGGGATGTCCCATGTATACTATGAAGATGTTATAGAGAGAAGTCAAATCAAGTCAAAGTCAAAAAAGCTTTATTGTATAAAGAATTGTTTACAAAGCTGTTCAAAGGAATATCCTAATCTTAGCGGTTAAAAAAAATGCACAAAACAAAAGGAAGAGAAAAACATTAACATAAGGACAAAAGAAATTTAATTTAAAATCATTAAAATTTGCGATAGAGGCCGAATGCTTATCTTTATTATATTTACATTATGGAAGATCATCCATATTAAAATAAACCCTAGCACAAACACTCAATATTATTAAATAGTGCGAAAATTATTCATGTACGGAACGTACAGACATTTATAATTAGCCAATTATTGATTATTCAAAGCGGTCCCGAAAGAACTCATCCAATGTATAATAAGCCCTGGGGATTAAAAGTTCTTTAACCTCTCTTCTAAATTTCTTTTCATTTTGAATCTTTATTACTTGTGGCGGAAGCTGATTAAATATTCTCTTACTGTCATAAATTATGGAGTTTTTGGACTGATTGGAATGCGGAATTGGTAAACCTATTCTATATGTTTGACGAGTATTAAACACTGGGAAAGAACAAATCTCACCCTTGAACTTCTTCCGTATCAGACAAGCAGTCTCAAAAATAAACAAATTAGATAATGTTAAAATTTTATGATTTTGAAAGAGTGGCTTACAGGAATCTCTAATTTTAGCTTTACACATATACTTCACAGCTCTCTTTTGTAATACAAATATTGCATTAAATAGACATTTGGAACAAAATCCCCAAAAGCATACACCATATCTCAAATGAGATTCAATAAGTGAAAAATATGCGCTTCTTGTGGCTGTTAAATTCAAGTTATTTGATAGTATTCTAACTGCATAACAGTTGGAAGCTAATTTTTTGCTGATATGTAATATTGTCACGAGTAGCTTAGGGGTTAGCGCGTTTATTTAAAGAATAACTTTTCAGAGAAGAGCCTTGTCGCGATTAGTACAATGACGGGGTCCCAATGCTTCCTTTAATCTACCACTGGATGTTCTACTCGTGAGGACACCCCTTGTTTAGCGTGCCGGGGGGTAACTGAGGTAGACCGGGATCGCGTTACGTGGGATAAGAAGAGATGATAAAGTAAGCACGTTTTAGTTTATAACAATAACAATGTATTAACGATAAAACCTTAACAATAATTTTTGGTCAGAAAAAATGAGATTCTATTATACCCGATTACTACGGTGCGCATGTTTTCTCGATTTGAGGTACTGTTTATAGGTCTTTGTTTACTGTCTTATAATTTATAGTTTTTCTTAAGAGTTGAGTTTTATTTAAGAGCACTAAGAGATGTCACTAAACTTTTTAACTGACTATTTAGACACTAGTCTTTCTCAACACTCTGACAAACTTCTTGTCAAGACTATACTATGGAGGTTGTGAAACCCCTGGTCCTAGCAGTCGTCAAGCGACTAACCGGTGCCAGGTTTGGTAAGAAAGGAATGGAACCTAAAGCAGTCGTATGGCCAACTTTAGGAGCGGATAGAACCCAGAAGGCAGTCGTCAAGTGACTAATCTTGGGAGCTGGAGGTGAGACCAAAGTCTATCGAACTGAGGGTTCGGTAGCGTATTTATACAAAACAAAGTGATGATCATTGCATGCATAAGGTTCAAAGTCGCTCCCGTTGATTGCTCGCATTGTTTATAGTTTGCCTTTAATGTTTATATAACAATCTCCAAGTTCAAGTTCAAACTTACGACAGGGTGATATTTGTTTAGTAGCTTATGCATCTTAGTAGATTACAATATGCTGTTCAAACTTTAGTTTATCATCTATATATTTAAACCTAGAAACTTATTTACGCATTCACTGCTTACTGTTTGGGTACCAACATTTATTTCATTTAATATGCATTTAAAAGTCATTAAATGAGTTTTTGTAACATTCAAAGATAACAAGTTTGCATCAGCCCATTCCTTCACCCTGGTCGGATCATTCCCAACATCTTTCTCAAGCTGATCCGCATCTTTGCCCGTCCAAAGTATCGTAGAATCATCCGCAAGCAGAGTGAATCTACCCCCTGATATTAAGTTAAGTCATTAATGTACAACAAGAACAACAACGGACCGAGAACAGACAACTTAGGCACTCCAGAATGGATTTCTATTTCATTAGAGGAGTTATTGTTGAAGTTTACAATGTGAAAGCGGCCAGTCAAATACGATCTAAACCATCTTAGTTACGTCTCGAGTTTCCACAGCAGTATTTCATGATTGACGCCGTCGAATGCCTTCGACAAATCACAGAACACCGATGCGGCCACATCACCACTATTAAGGCTCAAATATAAATGTTCAAGATATGCAAACATAGCGTCATTTGTACCCTTCAAGTTCAGAAAGCCGTACTGTTGTGCACAAAGTAAATTATTTCTATTTAAAAAAGACAGTAAACGTTTTTTCACTAGTTTTTCCATTATTTTTGACAAGGTTGGCAGCAAGGAAATTGGTCTAAAATTTGAGGCAGAGTTAGAATTACCGGTCTGATATAACGGCACAACAGTAGCCCTCTTCAGACAGGGTGACAAAACATCCTCGACAAAGGTTGATTTATGGAATCAGCCAGTACTTCCAGTGCTGCATTTCGAAGATGCAAAAAAAAAATTTGCAGAGAGTTCATCCCAGCCCGCTGAGTTGTTGGTACTTATTTCTGCAAAAATATGCGTACCAAGTATCCTGTTATGCATGTGCCCCCATGGCTGGTGTTGGTTCGCCGAAAGCTTGAAAGCATAACGTAATTCTCCAAAAACAAGGGTTCATTCTCCTTCAACCAATGTTCTGTCAGAAGGACAAAGTCAGTATACTTAATACTCTCGATAAAAAGATTCAAATCGTCAATCTTATTTCTGACCGACTGGATATTAAGTAACATCAGGGAGAACCTCGTGAATTGGGGCGCTGTTCCAAAAAATCAAGATTCTCACCAAATTCACTATCCGAGATACTCATAATATTGTCTCTTTCCCTGGCATTAACACTATTTACAAAATTAGTGGTTGCAAGATCATCCAGAGACACAGATCTAAGAACTATATACAAATTCGGTGAACGGCCACATATGTACGAAGCAAATAGTTTGCACAATGCGGAGTAATTGAACGCATATCGGAAGTTATGCCGAAGATTTTGTATTATTTTTGTTTCTAAATTGTTTTAGGTACTCCTTAAACTTATTATAAACATATCTGCTTCCCACATTACTATCATACTTGTTGCATAAAATAACATTAGCAAACCTACTTACAGCTAACAAAGAATAAAGGAGCTGAAAGTTAAGAAATTTAATATGTTTAAGATCTAACATTATAATTACATAATCGTTATGGCCAAAGGAAGCTGTTAATTTAAAGATATTTTGAGAAATTACACTTAAGGATGCATCTGTCAAGACCACACCACTTATGTCGATGTCATCGATGTCATGGTCCAAAATGTTTTTCAAATGAATGGAATTGTTTTTGGGGCTAGCATTACCATATATCAAAACTTTTATTTTTGTTTTTTTCCTTACAAAGACTCTCAGTAGCGCCCTCCGATTCTCGAATTTGATTCTCGCCGCAACTCAGACTGCTTTGGCCGTAGCTTGGAAAGTTAGTAGTGGTATAGGATGCTGTAGCGGTCGCAGCATTTCACCTCTGGATGTCTTCAACCTCACTCATCGCACCTGACCATCTTTGCCAGGCAACAGTTCACTGACACGACCCAGTGGCCAGTCCAATCGTCTCATATTGTCATTACCGATAAGCACTACGTCACCAATTCCAATCGGACGACATTTTCCCATTCCCTTTTCCCCCTTTCCCCCGGAAAGCAGCTTTAACTGTCCCAAATATTCAACACGAAAACGAGCGCGTAAATCATCGCGTAGATGTTGGATATGTCTCACTTTACGGCACAACGATGCTCGGTTTACGGAGTCACAGTCAGGTAATCCCACTCGATTTGTTCACGCAAAAACATGGAAGGAGTAAGGGGGGCCAATTCTTTGGGGTCTTCAGAACAGTAAGTTAGGGGTCGAGCATTAACAACCGCCTCACAATCGCAGAGTAAAGTCAATAAGTCTTCATAATCCAAACTAGCGTGACCCAGCATCTTACGTAATAACTGTTTAAGTATACCAATCAAACGCTCCCAAAAGCCACCCCACCACGCTGCAGTTGGAAGTTAAATTTCCACGCAATGCGTTGTACACTTGTGTCACGTAAAATCGAGTCCAAATCAAGCGCCGAAAAGGCATTTTGGCGCCAACAAAATTAGTCCCGTTGTCGCTATAAATAGTCTTAGGTCTTCCGCGTCTAGCTACAAAACGACGCAATGTTTGCAAAAAGCTTGCGGTCGTAAGCGATGCAGTCAATTCCAAATGAACTGCGCGGTAGACTGCACAGGTAAAAAGACACAACCAAGCTTTCAGTCCATTTCTCAAAAATAACGGGCCCGCAAAGTCAACACCCGTGACCTCAAAGGGGATGGCCATACGAACTCTGTCGAGAGGCAATGGTGGTGACTGCACCACAAACGGTTTTCCATTTTGCCTTTTACAAACAACGCATTTGGTGACGACATTTCGAACACGTCGTCTTCCTCCGAGAATCCAATATCTCTCTCGATGAAGATTCAGCAGACCTTGGCTTCCGATGTTCCATCCAAATTAAAGTCTGAACCAATGGGTGCTTAGGAGGCAAAACTATAGGAAATCGGTAAGCCTCTGTATCTCGTCTGTTAGACACTCTTGACTTTAGTCTGAGCACTCCATTCTCATCATAAAATGGCTGAAGATTACTAATACGCTTATCACTTTCTCCGGAAAAATATTCTTGCTGGATCAGCTTGAAAGCAAACGTCTCTGCAGCAGCAAACTCTTCGGCTGTTAACTCACCACTTCTACGGTCAGACGGATGTTTTATATTGTAGCAAAAACGGAATATCCAACCAAGCATTCGGATAGTCCTAGTGTAGTTGGAAAAAAACAGCAAATTCCATTCACGATGGAGTCCTACATCAGCAAGTGCCAAAACCAGCTGTTTTCGGCGCTCTTGCGTAATTTCTTCTTCATTAACCACTGGGTTTTCTGAAGGCCACTTCTCGGGATCCTGGTACAGCCATGTAGGGCCCTCCCACCACTTGAGCTCAAACAGCTGCTTTGGAAAACAACCTCGCGAAGGTAGGTCTGCCGGATTCAAAAGACTTAGTAGATGCCTCCATTTTTCTGCTGGAGTTAACTGGCACATTTCGGAGACTCTGTTCCATACAAAAGTGCCCCACTGATCCTTTCTTTGAATCCACAAAATAACAGTAGCGGAATCACTCCAAAAGTAATGTTCTGCTTCACTGCTTAGGTTTCCTCTAATACTTCCAAAAAGCCTTGCACCTATCACAGCAGCCAATAGCTCAAGCCTTGGGATTGTCATTCTCTTCAAAGGGGAGACCCTGGCCTTGCTTGCTAACATGAAAACATTGACTCTGTCTTGCATGTCGACTCGCAGAAAAATTGCACATGCGTATGAGTCCTTACTGGCATGGCAGAAAGTATGTATGCTGACATCTCGTGCAAAACTCCCACCAGTCAAGGTCCATCTTGGAACTTCAATTTTCAACAAATATGGCAGCTCGCGAAGCCACTTCTTAAAATACTGCGTAGTGTCGTCATCCACAGGTTGATCGCATGTTATCTGTAAACCACAGTTTTTGCAACATTAATTTGGGGACCAAAACAGTGGCCGAAGTGAAACCAATAGGATCAAACACCTTCTGAGTTACTGACAGCATCTCTCTCTTGGTAACAACTAAGCCCTCAACATCAGTATCCAAAAATCCATGAGTAAGGGTCAAAACATCCCTCTGTGGGTGCCAATTCAAACCCACACAGGGCAAGGCACTGCATCCCTATCTGAGTCACCAATGCGGGAGTGCTCCCATCCTCTCAGATCAAACTGCCCTTCTGCCATGACTGCCACAGACTCCCGAACAAATGTTGAACAAACCACTTCTACTCTGTACTCCCGAAACCTTAAAAGCAGCGGTGGTATTAACTCAGCAAGATTTAAACCCTTTTCGAGGCAATGATTAAGTGACGGCGCATCAAACACAGGTGTCAACTTGGTTGTGGCACTATTTTCCTTGACTACTACTCGGTGCGGAACGTAGTGACCTTTATCAACAGAGGCACCAGTGTCTTCAATGACTTTTTCCGACTCCCATTCTTTGAAAATTTGATCACATTGATCGAAAAGCCCATCTCGTTTTAACTTTGAAATATTCGACTTTAACCTTTTTTGAGCCAAACTGTAATTGGAAGGTAGAGGGGGGTGCCCATCCACCCATGGAAGCCTAATCTCGTAGCGACCTTCTTCATTGACACGAACAGTTTCCAAAAACAACTCTTTAGCTGCCATTGCCATTTCTTCTCTGCTTCTCTGCTCGGTTGGCTCTTTAATACCAAGGGCATCGAGTTCCCATAGTTGCTCTATGGAAGCGTCTTTGACGAAAAGATTGAGAGTAGTCACAGCAGCATTGAAACGTGTCTTCACGTTGCTCGCTACCTTGCCTATAAGAGTCCACCCTAACCTAGTTTCTATTGCTGTCAGCCCACAAGGCAGATATTTATGGTTCCCGGTATATATTACGTCAGCAACGTCAGCACCCAACAACAGCTCTATCGGCCCAGTTCAATACCTAGATTCGCTAACTCGGCTGACCACTGACCACTAAAGACTGGGGAAACATGACCACAAATAATTGGCTGATCAAGAGTTTCAAAAGTAAATACACATGTGTCACTAAAAACTGTGACGTCATAACATTTGTGTTCATAAGTTGCCTCTCTACCTCCGAACAAACAATGGATCACATTTTCAGAGCGCTTTGGTTCATATTCGAGCTGAGCTGCTGTTGTCTTCAAAAGGTAACTCCTCTGGGAACCACTATCTAAAGCAAAAATACATGTGTGTTTGTGTGATTCGCCAAAGCCTGATCACGTTCAACAGACTTTTCTTCTCGACTTTCGGTGTTTTGACTGCCATTACCACGTTGGTCTGGTTTCGGAATTGTTTTATTGGCTGGTAGACTAGGACACATCAACACCAGATGGGATTTCGCGCATAAAACACATTTGAAGCGTCCTCTGCACCTTTGCGATTGGTGACCTATTTTCAGACAGCGGAAGCAAGCCTTTTTACTAAACAAAATATTTCGCTTTTCCTCCATGGACATTTTATTAACCTTAAAACATGCGGTGCTTTCATGCGAGCCACCGCAAAAAATACATTTAGGAACCTCGCAATTTACAAGACCCGTGGCGGTCGGAAAAACAGGGTTATTTCTAGCGGATCTTCCTTTCTTGAAATTCTCTTCACTGTATCCCAATCTGTCACATGACATACGCTCCGTCAATCCAAAACCCTCGGCGGCCAAACTAATCCTCTGTTCGTTCTCCACTTCATTACTGAGAAAGTTCATCAGCCCTTTTAACCTCAACTCAAGTACAGAGACATCAGGACTATTGGAGACGCTGGGTACGGAATAGGACGAACGCTGCCAAACTCTAAGCAGATCTCGAGGTAAACAAGACTCAATTAATGGGAAAAGCATTGCAGAACAGCTACCCGTTGTGATACCCAGCGTCTAGAGCGCCCGCAATTGCGTTTCAATCTTATCGTAGAGCGTAGCGATATCAAATTTCTGTTTAGAAGTCGCAGTACCCAAAATTAACTTCAACAGCTCTCTGATGTACACCTCAATCTGCATATCTTTGTTGCCAAACCTGTTAGACATGCTATCAACAATTTTATCATAATCATCGCTAATTGACGGAAAGCTTTCTACCAGCTGTCGTGCCCTACTTGCAGGAACTGTAGCCTGTACTAAATACTCGATTTTATCATGGTTATCAATATCAGGGTCATTAGGGATTTTCTGGAACTGGCCCCAGAAAGACAACCACCCCTGAATACTACCATCATACGGTTTCAATTCAATGCGAGGTAATTTAAACTTTCGCTTACCTTGACTTTCCGCGGCCTCCACACGCAAACTGCTCACCACATACCACATCAAGTTGGCTAGTGTTCACACCACTCTAAAATAAAATACGTCCTGGAAATTATGCGAGATATACATTCTTTAATTTTTTCTGACTTTTCTGATGGGGTGGCAATCAACTATATTACCACTGAAGGATTCCCCATGGTATACCTAATCACCCTGCAAAATTTCATCAACGCACATCAACTTGTAATCATTTGTCGGATTACATCGTTGAGAGCATCAATATCGTCCTCTAGTTTTTTTTATTTTATCTTCATCTCGCATGCAGTCCTCTAGAAATTTCATCCTGATGCTGTCATTGTCTGACAGTATTGACTCTTCATATAAATCTGCCCGGGGTTGCAGTTCTTCCCGGCTACCTGTTACAGTCATTGAATTAGCACTATCCACGGCATCCATTGTTTTTGTCTGTATTAATTCGATATTATATTCTAGTTGCGCATACGTTTGACTTGGAGACATTTGCAGCTTCACTTTGATTTCTTATCTGGCTTTCATTTATACCCTCCAACTCAAGGGCATCGCTCTCAAAAAACGGCAGAGTTGCGTTTTAGTCTTTCAATGTATTTGTCCTTCTGCTGCATTATCTCCTCAAGGCTCCTTATCTCCTGTTCCAATTCCCGCATTTTAACCGAGCCACTCATATAATTGCATCGCAACTTATGAAAAACCCCCTGTATTTCTCAAACCAATACCACTGATAAACATTCAGTTCGGTTAAAACCAAACGATGATGAGTGACAAATGCGGAACCACCATATAATAATTTCAATTAAACCGTCGCATTTCGTTCAACGTCATTGTTTAAATTTTGGCCGGCTCGTAATTGAAACTGAAATATCGCTTTGCTATTAAAATGGGGAATTCGATGGTAAATTGATACAATTATTGGTTAAGTAGATTTTTAATTGAATTTTCTGTTGTCGTTGGATATCGTTCGCTATAAATTGAAAACAGAGTGCTCTTCCTCATTTGGCGCTTGAAAAATATACAGCTTAGTACTAATGGGATAAATTCATTAAGGTTTTCATTACATTTCATCGCGAAAACATGTACATAATTAAATCATTTTTGTTTTTGTATTTATTTTTCATTATGTGCTGAGTAATGAGATGCGTTCTGGATGCAAATGTGATTTATCACAATAGGATTTTATTTGTCACAATAGAAATAAAATTGTATTTTTATACATTTGCCTTGGGAGTAATTTTTATTGTTGGACCTACCACACATACCCAAGCTGAGCGTGACTAAGTAGAAAAAATATGATGGCTAACAAAACTGTATTACCTACCGCCTACACACTTCTTACTTTGTGCGCACCTGGATGATGTTAACAGAGCTGTTCTTGTCATCGGGCCCGACCCACTGCTCCACCAGAAAACCTTCATTGTACATCCCCCTTATCCTGCCCAAAAGCACTTCTATGGAACTGTTCGGGGGCTGCCAATTACTTTGGGTGACCGGCCACCCGCCTAGAGAGTCGAGTACTTCTCGGAGTGGATAGTCTCCTACTTGACGGATCTGAACTGAAAAATTTTAAGTGTAGTGATCGCTATGTCTCGATAGACATTGTAAATTTTTATATCTAAATCAATCAAAATGGTTCAAATAATACAAAAGTGAAACAAAGAATTGTGTATCATATGCACATAAGTTGTGCATATAATATTTTTATTAAATGTCAGATTTTCATTACTTTATGGCAGCCTGAATAGTAAAATTACTTACATGTGTCCATACAGGTGTTGTAAAATGTCTTAGCCTTCCTCGTGGCATCATTATCCTCCAGTGTCAATGGTTCCTCTAGTACACCTAAAATAATTTAATGCCAGTAGTTTTTATAGAACTATCGATCGCTCATACATGTTTAAAAACCGTTTAAAAATTTAATTATGCTAGTATTCGTCGTGGGGTAATTTTTCAGTTTAGCAACCATTCAACCACAGACTTAAAATAAATATTCACTGATTCTAAGCCATGTCCAGAATACAGTCCATACCATTATATGCTGCGCAAAGCATGAAAAGGTGTGTAATTAAATAATTTTCTTTTCACATTTGTTGGTGCACTACAATCGCCATTACTCTTGCCGAGCCACTTCAAAAAAATCACTACAAATATAGTCCATGCACGTCTGAAAATATTAATTAGAAGAACAAGAGGCCTACGTTTTATTTCGGATCTAACTCAGAGCGACAGATAGCCCCATTAAATAAAATTAAGTTTTAGTTGTAAATAAGTAAATATATTCTCCTTCTTGTCACTGTCAGTAGTGTCAGTAGCCAAAACTTCAATGTTTAATTTGTCACAAGCTCACTGTTGCCAGATTTAATTTTAGAAATTTCACTTTAAATTTGTTACGAAAATTCATTATTGAAAATGGTGCACAATGATTGCCGTTTTCTCTCTTTTATTCAGGTGAATAATACAAATACACACAATGAAACGTACCATTCGCTTTTATGTATTGTATTAACCCAAACTAAGGGCACAGTTGGATAGAAATAGAAATTCGCGATATTTTACGTTTGTAGTTTTTCTAATGCATTAAAGAAGTGAATTTGAAAGAAAAACCATCGAAGATAACCAAAACCAACCCAAGCAAAAAAAGGTAACCGAATCTAGCCCAAACTAACAGAAGCAAACCGAAACTAACTCAAATTAATTAAAACTAACCCAAGCTAACCAAAACCAGCCCAATTTAACTACTAAAAGAAAAGCGCGCTTTAGGATTGGTTATAATCCAATTAGCCAAAATTATAAAAATATGCAGAAAATTTAGTTTTCACCAATCTACTTTCTTTCAAATTTACTTTTTTAATGCATAGAAATATAAAAAAACGCGAATTTCTGGTTATCTAAACTTACAACAATTAACCAGCGTAGTGATCTATTTTTACATTATTTTGAGTTAGCTTCGGTTAGTTTGGGCTAGGTCTAGTTGGCTGTCCCCGGAGCGAGCGAAGCGAGCGGAGGGTCATACGGGAAGTGAAACATATTTATTTTTTACATTATTTTGGGTTAGCTTCGATTAGTTCTTGTTCGTTACGCCCCCTAGTCGAGCGGAGCGAGAAAAGGGTTATGCGCGAAGTGAAATATATTAATTTTTCACATTAAATTGGGTTAGCTGCGGTTAGGATTGGTTAATCTTTGGGCTTAAGTTTCTTTTAGCGAAAATCGGCCACAAAAAGTATCGTTCTATAGGACGATTAACCAGAGAAGTGATTTATTTTTACATT
>MU190738.1:0-15834 GCA_016904865.1 Pissodes strobi | reverse complement strand
CTCGACAATAAAACATCAAACATTTTCAAAGTACATGGGGGAGTGCGCAAAGGATGTATCCTATCGCCGAGACTGTTTAACACTTACGGTGAATTTATAATGAGACGAGCCCTAGAGAATTTTGAAGGAGGTGTATCAATCAATGGTAGAAAGATACATAATCTCGGGTACGCGGACGACACTACCCTAATAACAAGAGATGAAGATGAGATAGTTGCTCTTCTTGATCAGGTTGCAAATGAAAGCCGAGCTCTAGGTCTCGAAATAAATTTAGACAAGACCAAGCTAATGGTCATTGATAGGAGTAACAACATTCAGTTAAAAAATCTCCAAAATAGAATTGAAGTAGTAGAGGAATTCATCTATTTAGGATCGCTAATAACCAGCAAGGGAGGGTGTGAAACAGAAATAAGAAGACGAATAGTATTAGCGAGGACAGCAATGTCAAACTTATCCAAGATATGGAAAGACAGATGCATAACCAGAAACACTAAAAGAGTCCTGGTAAACACCTTAGTGTTTTCGATATTCTCATATGGTTCCGAATCCTGGAAAATAAAGTCGAGCGACAGGCAACGAATAGATGCATTTCAAATGTGGTGCTGGCGGAGGATGCTTCGCATACCCTAGACTGCACACCGGACCAATGTGTCAGTATTAAGTGAATTAGGAATCACCGATCGATTATCCACCAGTTGCCGACGTCGCATTCTGGGTTACTTCGGACACATCACCAGACGAGATCAAGACAATCTAGAAAGACTTATCGTGCAGGGTAAAGTGGATTGTAAAAGGTCAAGGGAGATCTCCATCACGACGGATAGACCAAATTAAAGAAATTACAGGGCAAACCTTGCAGGCAAATTTTAGAGTAGCGGAAGACCGACAGCAGTGGAGACAATCGACCCATTTATGCTCATAGACATGATGTCACAACTCTTCAGTAATGAAGATATGACTAAGAAGAAGAAAGATTTTTTATAATACCGAGTGTATTCAAATTTTGTCGGCGATTTTTATTATTTTATAACTCTTCTTTGTCAATTAACTACCTAGGGTCAATATCAACTTCATATTATCAATCATTTTTATCTCCTCCAATTTTCCTGAATCAAGGAGTCAGTAAGGCTTTTCAAACTCTGTGTTTAGTTGAAATTTGCAAGGAAGAATTTTAGAAATGAATTATTAATTCAGAAATTATAGATTTAGCAGAGTTAATAGACGATGCAGTTATATATTTCCCCTTTTATATACTTTTTCACAATTCTGTATGATATGATTGGACGTTTTCTCTAAAAAAATATATTTGATTAATATCAACATCCAATTATCAACCAAGGCTTCTGTTTCCTTCAATTTTCCTAGACCAGGAAGTTACTAAAGCTTTTCAGAGTCTGTATTTAGTTGAAATTTGCAATTTGATTATAAGGCAGTATCTTAATTGATTCAAGAACGATAGTTTTAGTAGGATTATTGAGTTATGCCACTGTGAAAATGTATAAATATGGAAATAGCTCATCTTTGTACATGTTCACATTATCACATATTCACCTTATAATTTTTTTGGTCACAAGTGTCACTGCAGCTTTTCAGAATTACCTATTTCTAACTTTAAACGCTTTTTCACAACTCTTTATGATATTATGGGCGTTTTCTTTAGAAAATGTATGTAATTAAATTCAACTTCAAATTATCAACCAAAATTTCTATTTTCTTCAATTTGAGATGGTCTTCAAAGCTTTTCTAAGTATGTGCTAAGTTGAGTATAATATAATTATTGATTGATAGGTTTAGTATGGGCTAACTCGTTATGCAGTTGTTCGTTTCCCTCTTTATACACTGTTCCACAATTCTGCTTGATATGATGGTCGTTTTCTGTAGAAAATGTATATAATTAAAATCAACTGCAAATTATCAATCAAAATGTCTGTTCCCTCCATTTTTCTGGATGAGAGCGTTACTACAACTTTTAAAAGTATGTGTAAAGTTGAAACTTGTATTCTGAGTATAAGAGAGAATTTTAAAAATAAATTATTGATTCAGGAATAAGTTTAGTATGGATTAATAGGCTATGTCGTTATCTATTTCTCTCTTAGAGTACGTAGTAGCTTTTCACAACTCTGTATGATATGATGGGCGTTTTCTCTAGAAAATTAATTTAATTAATTTCAACTGCAAATTTTCAACCATAATTTCCCACTGGACGAGGCAGTCACTACAGCTTTTCAAAGTCTATATTAAGTTGAAACTTGCAATTAAGGGATAATTTTAGAAATAAATTATTGATTCAAGAATGGTAAGTGTAATATGGACTAACATGTTATGTTATTAATTTCCTTCTTTATATACTTTTTCGTCACTCTGTATGATATGATGTCTAGGCAGAGAAGAATGGGGGCGGCCCAAGCATGATATACCGACGGCTCTAAGACCAGTAAAGGGGTGGGAGCCAGGGTCCACGAAACAAGGTCAAATATGTCCATAAACATGGACAGTCAAGCCACAGTGTTGCAAGCAAAGGTCGCGGCAATTCAACACTGCGCCATGGAGATAGAGAAATTGACAGCAGAGGGTGCTAAGAATCCCCGGAGCACATCAGGCTACCATCAAAGACGACAACTGCAAATTGCCTCGATAAATGTAAGAACCCTTTTTTCCGACCAGAAACTGGCTGAGTTGGAGGAAGAACTTGGAAAAATAAAGAGGGATGTCGTTGGATTAAGTGGAATTAGAAGGAGAGGAGAAGACCAAGTAACACTTAATTCTGGACACACTTTCCACTATGTGGGACAAACAGATGCGTCCAGGGGCGGCGCCGGCGTAGGTTTTATTATACACAGAAAATATACACAACAGATAATGAAGATTAAGAGTATAAGTACAAGGGTCATTTACATCATTATGAAACTAAATACAAGATACAACATAAAAATTGTACAAGCCTACGCTACCACATCAACCTCCGAAGAAGATGAAATAGAGGTTTTCTACGATAACTTAAATGAAGCCCTAAACATAATATGCCCTACCCATTACACTCTACTAATATGCGACTTTAATGCCAAACTCGGACGAAGACAAGACGAGTCGGAAAATCCCCTGGGAAGATACGGATATGGAGAAAGAAATGAAAGATGCAGTAGACTCCTTAGCATCTTGGAGGACCTGGCCTGTACTCTATGACTTCTTTCTTTAATAAAAAGCCGCAACAAAAGTAGACTTGGACGGAAGTATAAAAAATTAAATAGATTTTATTATCTCCGACAAAAAAAAAGTGACAGCTCTAAACAGCTTTTGTGTAGACAGTGACCATAGAATGGTAAGATCAAAAGTATCCATCAACATTGTAAGAGAACGGATGAAGATGATAAGGAGAACAAATAGTAATCACTCAATAACACAGAAACCTTTAGAAATGATATAGACAAACACCTGAACAAACAAAAAACTGCATCAACTTTAAATATGGATATAGACGAATTGAATGGAAATATAGTGGATGTTATAAAGCAGGTAGAAAAAGACATTGGGCTAGAAGGAACCAGAGAAATAAAGCAGTAAGTGATAGGGCCAAAAACATGATGAAGGAGAGAAGGGAATTGCAAATAAATATGATGTAAACTTCCCAAAATTGAAGCAACCTAACAAGGATATATATAACTAAAGACATTCGCGATGACATCAGAACATTCAACACAGAAATTGCTACGAAAACAATCGAAGATAATAAAAGCTTAAAGGTACTTAGGCAGAGACTCGCCAAAGGGAAGAAAGAGATGTGTAAACTGCGAAATAAAGAGGGTAAAACAACAACCGACAGAAGAAAAGTTTTAAAAATAGTAGAAGATTTCTATAAAGAGCTGTACGCTACAAACGAAGAGGAAAGTAGCCGCTCAAGGTTAGTACCTTGTACTCAATGAAGGTGTGTACATAGATGGAACCCAGGTTGAAGAAACTACCTCTTACAAGTATCTCGGCCATGTAATCCGTATAAATAGAGATAATCAAACCTACGATCTATTTAAACGAATATGATTAACTTGGGCCGCATATGAGACTGTATTCAAAGCGGATTTGTCAATATGTTTGAAAAGGAAGGCTTTCATCCAGTGTGTTTTACCTGTCCTAACTTATGGTGCTGAGACCTTGACATTGACAAAAAGGGCTGTACAGAAAAGCAGAGTGACACAGCGTGCAATGGAACTGTCAATGCTGGGACTGACATTAAGAGATCACATTACCAACACTGAACTGCGTAGAAGCATTAGACTTGACTGACGCAGTAGAGCAAATAGCAATCCTAAAATGGGACTGGACGGGACACATTGTGAGAATGCGGGACGACAGGTGGACCAAACGGATCATGGAGTGGAGGCCTAGACAGGATACATACAGAAACAGGGGACGACCACTAACTAGATGGTCCGACGACATAAGACGAATCCACACAGAATAGGGAGATGTGGAAGCAAACACGGGAGGCTTATGTTCAGCAGTGGACAAATATAGGCGGATTGAAGATGATGAAATAAACAATCTCTAAACTGGTGGTTACAAACACCGGGGCAACTAGAGGCCAAACAGATCATAAAATACGGCTCCCCAAAATTCACGCCAGATATACTTAAAAGGAGTGGCAAGACGATAAGAATATTAGTGGGTCAGCTGACGGGGCACTGTAGAATGGTTCTGTCAGGAGGAGGAGATAACTCCAAAACACGTGTGGTGCGAGTGTAAGGCTCTCTGCAGGCATGGAGTAGCTGGTACTCCGTTTGTGATGTCTGATTAGGAAGACCAGACTAGATGAGTTCCTCTAAGCATGGTTCGGAGGACTACAATAAATCTGCATAGGTTGCAGTGGCAGAAGCGGGTACCAGCGCCGACTCCAATTCTATGATATGATGGGCGTTTGCTCGAAGAAATATATTTAATTAATATCAACTCCAAGCTATCATCGAAAATATTGATTTCCCCCAATTTACCTGGATGAGATAGTCACTACAGCTTTTCAGAGTCTGTGAAGTTGAAATTTGCAATTTTAGTATAAGGGAAAATTTTAAAAATAAATTATTGGTTCAGGAATTATAGGTATAGAATGGGTTAATAGGTTATTACGTTACTCATTTCCCTCTTTATGCACTTTTTCACAACTCGGTATAATATGATTGGCATTTCCTCTTCCAAATGTATTTAATTAATATCAACAAATTTAAAGTCTGTGTTAATTTCAATTATTGATTCAGGATTGATAGGTAGGTTAATAGGTGATGTCACTATTGATTTTCCTCCTTATACTTTTTCACAATTTTGTATCATATGACGGCCGTTTTATCTAGAAAAATTCTATTTTTTCCAATTTTCTTGGATGAGGGAGGGTCACTACAGCTTTTCAGAATCTGTGTTTAGTTGGAACAATTGTTCCAACAATGCTTGGTGGAGTTACTGAAAGGAGACTATATCTGCCCTTAAAGATTTAAACGGTCATAATTACGACCTGCAAGACGTTGTGTTAGTTTGGATTGGACTTACTTCCATATATAGGTCATCGGACCCTTTTAGTTTTTCGTTGGAATCTATTTACCTTTGAAAGTTATTAAGATATGAAAATTATATTGATCTAATACCTTTGAGAGTGTCTTACTTATTAAGGATGAGCGCTGATCCACTACAGGATACGTTCAATTCTTATCTCCAGCATAGATATAGGTCAGGAATATCTGAAACCTGTTGGATACGAGGATTCAGTCAAGAAATTCCTATGGCCTGTCAGTATTATTGATGGTTCGGCTATTAATCGCTCATTCATGTAATTTAGTTACTATTTCTCTTGAAAACAACTGAGATTGGAAATTGGAGATTTGACACGTTTTTAGGCATTTAACTTGTGAAGTAATATTTGGTTTCTGTTAATTTTGAGGATTGTATATAGAAGAACTCCTTATTATAGGTACATACGAATTCGAATAGACATCTCTTGCGCTATGGGTTGTTCTGGAGACAATAATTATTCTAAAGCTCTAGCTCTATTTTAATATTCAAAAAGGGCTATTATTAAGGTAAATCCCGTGACTCATGCAAGCCTCTGTTTATAGCTTTCAATTTATTTATTTTAACTTGTTTATATGTTATCGAATCGGTGTCGCTGACTCATCAAAGAAGTTTCAATTGCAAATCCCGTCTCTTTCACTCTTTTTAACGAGAACATCTCAGACTGCCATCCCCAGATCTCATTAAAAGATCTAGTTTTTTATAATGGGATTTTTTATTACAATCCCAATCTAAAGATACATGTCTTACACGAAGAAATTCCGAAAGGAAATTTCAAAAGATTCCTTGTTGAAAGGGAAATCCTATTATTCCTTTGGCTTATATTTTATTGATTCTTAGTTAGATCGCGATGTTCTTGTATTCATACGTTGTTTGGTCTCATTTTGAATAGGTATATTTTTACTGCTGTTATATCTTAATTTGTAGATTATTTCGAACATTTAATTTTCTTCTTAACCTTAATTGTTTTTTACACTTAGAAATTTATATGTTTCCTGAATTTTTTTTGACGTTGTTAATATGAATTCGCTCCTGCCTTCCCAAAAGACACGAGTTTCATGAGCACGTTCGAAGTTTTGGCGGACCAACTATAAGTTATCCTCGACGGTACACTCAGTTTTGATTGGCACCCTATGTATCTCACAATATGTATTTGATTGTCACGCTATTGTATCTCGCCCTAGAATTGTGGAGCAGGTTTGCGACATATAAATTTCAAGAATGATTTCTCTGGAGATGTTGGAAATATTAGTTTGTTGTTTCGCTGAAGTTTCGTTATCTTACTCTTCGATTAGATTGATGACTTTCACTCTGAAATTTAACTATAAGTAAAGATCTGTTACGTTATGTTTCTTAATATTATCACAAAACCTTGTCGTGTAAATAAGTGTTATTTAGTATTTTACAAAATGGCAAATGTGATGTAAAAATTAATTGTCACTAAAGATGTCGAACATAATAAAGTTTAAGGAAGTCTTCATTCAGTATTAATTGATTAAAGTAATTAAGCGTTGCTGTCTCATTTCTTTCGCAACTTTAATCAGATCGTTATATATTCTTGCGAGCGGTTTCAAGGGTAAGAAGGCGGCAATTTAATAATTTAGTGGATTCGCGTTCGCGTTTTGAAAGAAGCTGTAATTCTGCAGAGATAGTCGAAACGAAAAGTCATATAATTTTATTGCAATAAACCTGACCTACATAGTTATATACATATGTTGCAATTGCACGGAACATGGAACCAATTACAGTTACAGACAGTTCAATCTGATGATATGGACGATTATATTGTATACAAAATCTATATGTATAGGTCAATAAGATATTATGGAGTATTATATAGTGCACAAAATGGTTATGTGTATGTTTTATAGTGTCCAAAATCACTATATGTAATTGGTATTATAAACTATATTATAGTGTATAGAATCATCATATATACGACAGTTCAACAGAATACTTTAAAATGCTATAACGGATTATATAGTCTATATAAATCAAATCAAATCAAATCAAATCAAATCATTTTATTTTTTGCCATTAAAATAAATTTCCAAACAAAAATATATTGCTAGGTATATGCTTAGGCAAAAAAAAGGACAGCCTCTCGATTATCAAAACCGGTATCCAATGCATATCATTACAAATATGCATGGGCGAGACAGACCTTAACCTAAATCCTAAACCAAAAGAAAAAACAAAAAACTAACTGACAACAATATCCATCTAATTCTAATTCTACAATTACCGCTAAGAAGAGGCACAAGCGAGAGAGAGAGAGAGAGAGAGAGGCAGAGCAACAGGCTGGCGGCGCGGCGCGGGAAGAAGAAAAGAATCGGCAGTACCGGTAGTAGGGCGGACGAACAGGGGAACAACAGAAAAAGATTACAACCTTTGATCTTCTAATAATTTTTTCTTGACGTACTTTGAAAAACCATTGAGAGGTAAATCTTTTGCTGTATTTTGAAGGTTATTCCACATTTGAATGGCTACAAAAGTAAACGATCGCTGAAAAGCAGATGTTCTATGCAAGGGCAAGACAAAGTTTTGATTATTACGTGTTAGATGGTCGTGAGAAAAACTGTTTAATTTACTTGCTAAATATACCGGTTGACTCTTTTTTACGACTCTGTAGATAAGACCATACATATGTTGCTTCCTACGATTTTGCATATTTAGAATTTTTAATTCGTTTAAATAAGGTGTTATGTGGTTTCGATAAGGAATATTATAAGAAAATCGCATGCATGCATTTTGTACTTTCTGTATTCTATTTTTTAATCTTACAGTTAATGAATCCCCATAAACAATATCGGCATAGTCAAAAAGTGAGAGGACTAAAGTGTCACATAAATAATATTTTTGTTTTGCAGGCAAATATCGTTTTAGTTTATAAAGATTTTTGAGGCGAAGAAAGGCCGCTTTTAGTTTAGAGTTAATGTGGCTTTGAAATGAGAGTGAGCTATCAAATATCACCCCTAAATTTCTTGCTTCATTGACAATCGGAATTGGTGTACTATTAATTTGAATTTGTAAATTATTTTTAATCTCTTGTCTAAAGACAGTTCTGTTACCAAGAATCAAAACCTGGGATTTCAGAGCATTTATTTTTAAGTTATGATTTTTTGCAAATATATATATACTTTCCAAGTCCGAGTTTAATTGTTCTCGCATCGTATGAAGGTTGCTATAGTTAACAGGTATATATATTTGTGAGTCATCCGCATATTGCTGGAGTTTAACATGTCTTACACTCTTATACATGTCTGCAACATAAATAGAGAATAATATGGGCGACAACGCGGAGCCCTGGGGGACGCCATGCTTGACTGGCTTGAAATTTGAAACAAAATTCTTATTTTCAAGCTCATCAAAAACAGATACACGACTAAAACGAAAATCAGGATAATTCTTTAAAATCTCAAGAGAATTAGGTGAAAATCCAAAGTAATATAATTTAGCCAGGAGCAATTCGTGGTTTAAAGTATCGAAGGCTTTACTAAAATCTAAAAGAGCCATACATGTGCTATTTTTTTCATCTTCATACAATCTAATATCATTCAGAATATTCACCAAACTGGTAGATATACTAAAATCTTTTCTAAAGCCTGATTGACAATCGGGGATGATATTCTGAATTTCTGAAAACGAAGTTATTTGATATGAGTTATGTTTTTCAAAAATTTTGGAGATTGCAGGTAATATACTAATCGGCCTAAGATCTTTGAGCTCCGTTGGGTTTTGCACCTTAGCAATAGGTTTAATGATAGCTTGTTTCCAAAGTGATGGATATGTTTTGTCTAAAATACATGTATTTATGATATTTATTATAGGATTTATACAGAATGGTAAACATAATTTAAGATCTCTAATAGAAATACCGTCCTCACCAACTGCATTAGACGACACTGTATTGATTATTTTTCTTAGCCTATTATTATCGATGAGTTGAAATTCTAATAAATTATTCCCATTTACTCTATTATTTTTATAAAAATTGATTAGTTCTAGGGAGGTGGTATCAGTTAAATTGACGGTACTTTGAAAGAAATTATGAATTTCAGAGGCATTACATAACTTGTTTGGGAGATTATTATAATTTTTTGTTTTTGTTAAATTGAGCTTTTTGGCGGTATTCCAGAAGTCTTTTCCAGTTTTTTGAGCCATTTGATTAAAAAAGGTAATTTTTTCACGAATGATAGCATGTTTGGTAAAATTTCGAAGTTGCCTATAATATTGCAGATGAACTTCCGATTTTGTTTTCAAGAACTTCCGATGTGCCCTATCTCTTATTTTAATTAGGTATTTTATATTATCAGTTATCCAGGGAGTAAATGGTTTATCTTCTATTTTTTTAGTTTTAAAGGGTGCGTGCTTATTTATAAGATTTAAGATGTTTGCATTCAAAATATTAACTTTTTCTTGAATGTCATTAATATAGTAAATTTGATCCCACTCTATTAGTGATGCATCATAATCAAATTCCCTTTTATCAATTTTTTTATAATCCCTAAAGGTAACATAATTATTCCCATTATCTACGATTGATTCTTGAAATACAGTATATATTAAATTGTGATCAGATACCGATTCGGAGATAGGTAAGGATTTCGACTGCAAGGATTCAAGATTATTACTAGCCATAATCATGTCTATAAGGCTGGATTGATTGGTCGCTAAATTCACTCTAGTTGGCTTAGTTATCCGCTGTGATATATTAAATGTTTGTAAGATATTATTTAGCCTAAGAGAATGCGTTGAATCGACCAACAAATTTATATTCAAGTCTCCCGCAATAATTACATGATCATAATTAGTATTTATAGTACTAAGCACTTCTTCAAATTTGTCTAGAAATAGGGAAATATTACCGGATGGCGGGCGATACATATTAATCAAAACAAAGGATTCATTTCTCAACTTAAATGTAATCCCTATATATTCTGTGTCAATAAATATAAAGTCAAGTCTGATTACACTAAATTTCAATGCTCTTTTGATATAAATAGCCACTCCACCCCCACGACCATCTCTGTCTTTTCTTATAAATTTATATCCTGGTATAGAAAATTGACAACTGTCCAAATTAGGACTCAGCCATGTCTCTGTAAGACAGAAAATATCAAAACCATAATCATATACATAATTCGAAAATTCATCAAATCCTGTATTAACAGATCGGATATTTAAATGACCAATTGACAGATTATTTCTGCAGCTCGGACCGTCCAATGCCGGCTCACCGCCGCCACTGTCCGACCACCGACCCCGCACAACCTCAGCCATAGCCATCGCTCCCGCCACCCCCACCGACAGCCAGCCGCCAAGCCTCAAACACCTCGCCCCACCGCACCATCTTACCTAATAAAAATCAAGAAAAGGAAATACGAAAAATAAAAAAATAATAAATAGTAAAAATAAAGAGAAACTAAACTAAGTACAATATAGTCTACTGATTTAAAACAGTTAACTGATTTAGGAATAATAAAGATAAAGGTACGTGTGATGTGGCAATCAGTTTCGACTTCATAGTGCTTCAAACAAGCAGCCATCCATTATAAGAGGACAGATAGCACTTACATTGTGAATTTATTAATTAGGGAAATTATATAAGCCAAAATTGATCCAAGTTTACACAAAATAACGCCAAATACGTAGGGATTTTAGTAACAATAAGAATCAATAAATGGAAATACATAAATAAATGGAAATACATAAATAAATGGAAATACATAAAGATTTTATCTACCGACCTGTAGCGAAGGAAAAACCAGGACTTAAAGTTGCATAAGATGTTCACCATCCTCAATACGATGAACTACCCCCGCACTTCTGACATAAATGTTGCCACGTAAAGCCCAAGCATTTTTAACCGAAAATTTATTAATCGCAGCACTAAGGAGTTTCAATCGTTCTTGCGTTAGATCTTCTTTAATAAAAATTTTGGAGGTCCGTAATTCACCACGCATCTTTAACACTGACGACCGTTTGTTGACGTCTGTAAATTGTACTAGTACGGCAGGAGGCTTATCAGGAGTAGGGTTTTTTGCTGTTACACGGTGACAAGACTTTATATCATTTTTGTTAATGTTTACTTTTAACTTAGAATTAAACAAATCCGTCACCTTTTGCAGTATGTTTTCTCCTTCTTCATGACTGAAACCGAATATACGAACATTTCTGCTACGTGAATATTGTTCCTGACTTTCTAGTTTGAATTTTAAGTCTCGGTTTATTTCAGACATGCTGCGAAGCTGTCCTTTAATTTCTGAAACCTCACTTTCCAGTTTTCTGACACGTAAGTCAAATTTTTCCTCCAATTTCTGAGCAATGGTTTCGACGATATCATTTTTAAATTGTTCGTTGAAAATTCTATCCACCTCGTTTTTGACAGCCCGCTTAATCTCGTCAATGTCGGTGCGCGTGAGTGCCATGATGCTGAACAAACACAGCAATACACAGATTAATACCTTAGTAATAAACAGATTACTAGGCAAAACTATGAAATCGTAGGCAGTAACTTAATATAGCATTATAGCAACTGATTTGTTAGTTTTAATAATGTTACGTGTTCCCCTTGGGTGCTGATAAAAATTACAACTTTCACTATTTTCAACTAATACTCTCTTTATTTTTTTTTACTCTATACAATTAAAGACACTAAACTACTTTTATAACTTTACAACTATTAGATCTTTACAGTTCAACACTCAATGATTAACTAACTGCAACTCGCCGCTATCCGCTATTTATATACAATTTAAAATCTATCATGATTACTCGGGAAGAAGCGAGGCCACTCTATATGATTCTCGACCAGGGCATCTCAAGAGTTCCTGAATTTTCGCGACCGACGATGACTCATACGTAGACGCGGCAAGGCCAGTTCTATAGGATAGCACAAAAATATTCGGATGGTTGCTAGCCGTGACATTGCCTCCCTCTTAAGCCTCATCGTCCTGATTAGCTACTTCATGTCCGTGATATGCTCTCAATTTGTCGAGGTGGACAAGTTTCAGTTTGTTCCTGGGGCTACGTTGAATTATATACACTACGTCATTAATTCTTTTGATGACTGTCCCATACTGGCATTAGCTTGGGAGATCTTCCTTTCTTCCTCTGAGGATTATATAACCAGACTTTATCATTCATCTGAAATGCCATAGAGTTAGCGTTGAGATCATATCGAATCTTCATTCGCTCACTGGCTTTCTCCCTGTTTCCTCTGGCTAATTCATGAATGTATAATAACTTTTCCTTAAGAGAGGCCTCGTAGTCTTGATTTTCCATATCCTGATTGTCTGGCGTTCCGAATAATAGGTCACAGGATAAACGGAGTTCTCTTCCAGATAAAACCAAGGCTGTAGTCCGTATTTTATGGATGTTGAGTAAATCACAGACTTTCTGGAAAACCTAATCCTTTAGTTGAAATCTCTCTCCAGCTTGGTCTTGGTTGATTTTCTTCGGTAGCTTTTAGCAATAGTGCTACTTCACTATTCTCAAGCTGATCTTTTCTAAGTTGCTTTGTGGTCCACTGCTGATCAACTTCAAGTTTCATTTGCCTAATGGGAGTACATTGACAATGCTTACAATTATCCTTGCATGACTTTCTGGAGAAAGCATCTGCATTATTATGCAATCTTCCTGCCCTGTGCTTTACCTTAAAGTTATATTGTTGTAACTTTTCAAGACACCTGGCTACCTGTCCTTCAGGCTGTTTCATATCCAAAAGCAATTTAAGTGCTGCATGATCAGTCCTTATTAGAATTTCTTGCCCATACAGATATTACGTTACGTTCAGGTTTCGAAAGTGTTCGACTATAGTATTCGATAACTCGTTCTTCTCTGCTTGTACTTGGGATAAAACTGCACCGATGCCGGTGTTGCCTGTGTCTGTGTCCAATACAAATTTTCCCTTTTGTTCCGGATATCCCAATGTTGGACTAGAACATAGAGCCGCTTTTAATTTCCTGAACGCAAAATCACCGTTATGATCCCAGTTATAATTTGCTCGTTCTTCAGTGAGCTTATGTAGAGGTGCAGCTATATTTGCACATCCTTCGACAAATCTTCTATAATAAGTATATAAGCCAAGGAAGCTCCGCAGTTCGTGTTTGTCGCGAGGACGAGGTCATTCTTTGATTGCTGTAATCTTTCGTTGATCAGTTTGGATTCCCTCTGATGACATGCCCGAGAAATTCAACTTTTTGATGGAAAAGAAAACATTTCTTTGGATTCAATAAGAGCTGAGCATCCTTGATCCTAGTAAAATCTTCATGCAGATTTTGTAGGTGCTCTTCGAAAGCTTTTTCCATTACCATTATATCATCAAGATATACCAGGCATGTCTTCCAAGTGAGGCATCGTAGAACAACTTCCATAAGACGCTCAAAAGTAGTGGGGCCATTACATAGTCCGAAGGGCATAACCTTAAACTGATTCAAACCACTTCCGGTGGAAAAGAAATTTTTTTCCTTATCTTGTTCGTCCATGCCTACTTGCCAGTAGCCGCCCTTTAAATTGAGTGTTGAAAACCAATGAGAACCTGCTATTGTCGCCAACGTGTCATCAGTTCGGGGAAGTGCATTGAGCCACCTATAGTCCACGCAGAATCTGGTAGTCCCATCCTTCTTGGTGACTGAGGCAACAGGAGACGACCATGGACTTGATGACTTTTCAATAATTCCGTCGTTAAGCATTTTGTCCACTAATGTGGTAACCTCTTGCTGCTTCGTCACTGGTAACCTCCGAGGATGCTGCCGTAAGGGGTGAGCTATCCAGTGTCGATATTATGTTTTATGATGTTCGTTCTCCCAGTATTGCAATTTTTTCCTTTCAAAAGCTGTGCTCTGCTCTTTGATAAATTGTGTAGCTTTTTCCAGGTCTTCGAAAGACAGATGATGCCACGACTTCTGGAAATATTCTAGGACTTCCTCAGGTGATATTGAGGGTATTGCCTTTGACCGCGTTTCGCGCTCGCAAGTGGCTGTTACATCTCTTTTATTGATTTTGATGGAATTGGATGAAATATTGGCTATCCTATCGGCATTTCACCGTTGGTTTTTACTAGTGCTTTGCCTACGAGGTGGTTGCAAGGCAAATCGTGCGGCCTCCAAAATCCTTCTCTAATTTCCCAACAATTATCTGCGAGATATTTCCACTTATTCTGACAGTACATGTCGCCACTACCCCAGAATAACAATCGCAGAGAAGCGACAACATAAATCCCGCCCAAAAATTTGGAGTGGGAGGTAAACCGGCCAACTGTCATCTCCACGTGCTTGTCAGTTTAGTTTAGTCCGAGATTTGTTTAGTACAGTCGTCGACGACAAAATTTTTGCGTAAACGCGTTTTCTTTGGTTTATTATTGAAGTGACTTCTTAGACGAGGGTAAAGTCAGAAAAAATTAAACGCTTATCAAATTGAAACGCTTTTCAAAGTGAAACGCCCCTTTAATTAAGCATGTTCCAGTATAGCTAGAGGGCTGAAAATTTTAGGACATGTAGCCGGGATAAAATGACGATCCTGGATGAAAACTGGACCCCGTACCCCCTCCCCCCCTCCACCACGCCGTTTGGCCAGGAGAGGGGTGAGAAGAAAGAAACTAGGTGGAGGGGCTCTAATTTAAGGGGGATTTTGGGGGAAAACATGTTTTACGACGACTAACCCAAATTAACCAAATCTATTGAAATTGATTATAACTTATCGGAACCGGTTCAAATGATTAAAATAAGTTGAGACAAAGTGAAACTAACCGAAAGTTGAATCGACGACTAACCTAAACTAACCAAATCTATTAAAATTGATTATTACGTGTCGGAACCGCTTCGAATGACTAAAATAAGTTGACAATAAGTGACACTAACCGAAAGTTGATAGGACCACTAACCCAAACTAACCAAATCTATCAAAATTGATTATAACGTATCGGAACTGGTTCAAATGGCTAAAATAAGTTAAGACTAAGTGAAGCTAACTGAAAGTTAATGGGATGACTAACCCAAACTAACCAAATCTATTAAAATTACGAATATGTCATGATGGATATATCGTTGTAATGCCATTGTAATATGTCAAAATGTATGTTAAAATATTGTAAATTCATTCCTTATTAAAATACGACTATGTACGGTTCTATCAATCAAACGTTCTAAGAAAATATCAAATGTGACAGATGAAGATATTCGTCAATATTTCCCTTAATATAACAGATATCGAAAAAAAATGTTTAACAAAACATTTGTACCCTGGAATTGATTGCCTTTGGCTCCACAAATGATTGAATTTTGT